>JAIUCV010001192.1:0-154258 GCA_026724425.1 Erythrophleum ivorense
ATATGGTTAGTTTATCTTTTTTGTATAATTTGCTTATTTTAGCTGTAAAGTACTCCTCATTAATCTTAATACTTATTCCCTCCATTGACATCTAAATTTGTGAGCATAACGTGTTTTTCTTTTCTCATGAATGCGTCAACAGTGATTGCCAAACTTTTCATCGGTGAGAAAGAAACGTCTACTTCTGCCAAACGTGCAATATTAATTATATGACATGCATGCATGAAAATCATTGATTGGAGGCGGTAGCATTTAATATTAGCAAACCGCCCACGATTGAATTGCCTCTCATTCTAACCCAAAAAAAAAAATTGTATAAAAGTATTAATCAATTATTTTTTATAAGGTAAAATAACAAAAACTATGTTATGTGTATATGTGAGACCTTTTTTTTTCTTAAAACAAGATGAACTTATAATTCATTACTCACATTTTCATCTCCCAACTACTTGAGCTGATTGCCAAAAAGTTGAATTCACTGAAAATTATAAGTGATTTAATTTATATAGTTAATCCAGTTGAAATGTTATGTAGCGGTAACTATAAACCTACAAGTTAATGTGCTTAATTGAAAAATTATGAAGAAACAGTTCTTCAATCCAGCAAAATTAAAAGGGATAAAATAATTTCTAGTATAATAATTCTCTATATATATTTTTATTTTTCATAAAACATGGAGTTGAAACTGCAGCAGAAAAACTTGGAAGTAGTACATAATATAAAAAAAAAAAAGAGAGGGTAATTGAAAAGGAAAATAGAGACAGACATTACTCATTTTGTTTACCTATATCTTGTTTTTTTTTTTCTCGAACTTATCCTCTCCCTCTCCCTCTCCCTCTCTCTCTCTCTCTCTCATTCAAATTTTAACGTAGAAGAATCATTTGAAAACTAAGCGATATATAACTCATTCTGAGCTCTCTTTCTCTTTCTCTCTATAGAGTAAAAATTAAGTGAATTAAAATTTTTGATTTAATGTGTAGAAGAGATTAAAATTAAAAAAAAAAAAAGTCATATCATATAATTCTTTTTAGTGGAGCAGCATGCATTCATATATAATGCTTTAAACAACAGCTATAATAAAAGTGATATAATACTTTATTCTTATAACCAGCAATAACCCATGCATATCTAGGGGTTTTAAAAAAGTGCGTCCCATAAAAAAGAAAAAACGGAAAAATTTCTTTAAAAAAATATGGATGAACAATGTAGCATAGTGCAAAATAAACAGTATAACACAGTAAATATATAGACCAACAATGCAACATTATGAACAGTAATTTTATGAACAGTGCCAAATGAACAGTGACAAACTACAACTTTTAATATATAAGAAAGATTATCACAAAAAATGAAAATATTATATATCAGTTAAAAACCATCATTTCAAAGCCCACATTTTGCAAAATAAAAGATTGAGAAAATTGATAAAAACAAAAAGTATCACATGAGAATTACATAACTTAATCTTTATCTAATACGTAATATTTTGACTTTTTGTAATGATATATAGGGATAGAGTGTTACACTATGATTATAATTAAATTATAGTTAAAAAAATGATATGTAATTTTTTCAAAAAAAAATTGCTCCAAAATTTGTCAAAGCCAAAAGCTTTTATATATATATATATATATATATATATATAATGGAGTGTGAAAAGGGTAGCTCCAACTAGCTAGCTAGCTGTATTGAAATTTTTTTAGGTGCCATTTTTCTTTGCTATCATTTTCTTGTCATGCCTTGCTTGGTGATAGAGACAAACGTCTTGAGGCGTGTTTAAAACCTAAATGCAACTTGGGGGACCATTCGAAAAAGTTCGGGGCACCTAACCCGGGACAGCTGCATCATGCATTCTCTAATGCTGCGTTTGGTTTGGTGCAATGAGGCTGATGGAAACGAAATGACAGAGGGATTCTTCATTACATCGATCTTGTTTGGGTAAGAGTTTTGTTCAATTCTTTATATTTCCTTGTAGCAGCTTATTCCCAAAAAAATGGGAGTCAACTTTTCATTTTGATTCTGATGGAAACAGGTCCTGAATCAAAATAATAGGACAAAGATGCCCTCACTTCCAACGGGTTTATCTACAAATCAGCGGTCTTGATTGTTATTGCTTGAAAGCTGTAGCTCTCATACTCTTCTTTTTTTCTAATTAAACAATAAACTAATAATTTAATATTTTCCAATTATTAATATTTAAAAAAAATTTATGAATTGAAAAAAATTAAAAAAAATAATTTAATAAATTTTGCAAGTTAAAAACATTTATAAGATATTTCTTATAGGTTAGAATAAAAAATAAATATTTTAATATTTTTCATATTAGGGGTATTATAGTAATTTGGTCCACTTTTTTTTTTTTAATTCTTGTATTGTTTTCATCCAATCAAATACAAAAATGGAATAGAATGACCAATCCTTTCTATGTCATATCAAATATAAGTAAGGGTTACAAAATTGTATTTCATTAAAATTCATTCTTATTCCCATGAAAATAATTCCAACAACCAAATGGGAACTTACTCTTCTTCTCTAACCTTTCACAGTTAGCTAGGATGATTCTATGGATTGGCCGAACGAGATTTACTCTATAATTTTTTATGGTTTCTTCTTTTCTTTTCCATTTTGCCTTCTTTTCTTTTCTTCAATTGAGAAACTATATCTTAAATATTTTTGTCATCAATCATTCTTTTTTGTTTTTCCGTCAATGAATATATTCAGATATTGTCCAAGCTAAATTCTATTTTATTAAATAATCTTATGAACATATTCTCTTATATTAGTGTAGTGCATTAGGGTTTTTATTTTCAAAATGTTCTCTAAAGGAATCGAACCTGAATTGAGAAAGAAAGTTATTACTTTTTCTAAAGGAGCTAAATTATGTCATGAATCATTCTATTTGAACACATGGGTAAATTTCAACTAATAAGAACAATGTCAAGGGGAAAAAATAAAAGAAAATATAATTTTTATAAAAATTTGATATTATTATATCAAATCCTACTCCAACAAAAACATGATTACGGATCGAGTGTCGAGTTTTGTTTCATATTAAAATTTTTTAAATTTTTTATTCCTATTCTTTAAAATGATAAATTAATTAGACCATAGATTCGACTTATAATTAACTTTAAATTTTTTATAGAATACTATTGACATATACAAGCTTGTTTTTCAACCGCACTCCTGTTAACCTTACAAATTTCGATTAAAGGTTGTTAGTTTTATTAAAGAGTAATGTGCAACCACATGACATTAATCATTAGAATCACTGGCATATTGTGAAATACATTACTCCTTCTGTTTCAAAATAATTAATGTTTTAGAATTTTTTTTCAAATAATTATCATTTTAGAATTTCAAAAGAGCATTAATTTCTTTTTTATAATTTTACTTTTATTATCTGCACTAAATACTCTACTACTGCATACATTAATTAAGGGTATTTTAGTAAAATATAGTTACAATTTTATATAATTTAGGTTATTTAATAGTTTTCTTAGTCCTTGTTAATTACTTTAAATTATTTTGAAATGAAGGGAGTAACTAATAGCATCTTCAACTTTTGATATCAAAATAATGAAATGTTTTTAAAGTAATAATTTAAAAAACATGAACTTAATTACCATTTGATTGGTATAGTCTCATCAATTCTACCATTCTAGGTTTGAATGTATAGAAATGAAAGTTATGATTCCATTAAAGATAGGTGCACTTTAATTAATTATTGGACAAAATATATTTTATCTTTCTTAATTATTTTTTGATTACAATATTGCATTTAAACTTTAAAACATAATACTTTGCTTTTCTAAAACGTCATAAAAAGTGAATGATTAATTATCTACTATATTTAACATCTAATAGCTATCTGACTAACAGAAGTAGACCCTTGAGCATTTAAAAGTCAATTTTTATTATTTATTTCAACAAAAATAAGTAAGTTTGTGCTATTTTTTTTTTAAGAAAAACAAATCTTTTAAAGTGATATTAGTAGTTACAAAGCTTCAAATGTCAACTTTTGTTGGTTAAGTAATTCTTAGATATTAAATTTAACAAATGAATAATTTTTTATTTTTTATCGTAGTTAAGAGATAAAACATTACCTTTTTGAATTTGAAGTATAAATATTGTAAATGAACTATAATTTAGATAATATAATATAATTTTTCCTTAATTATTTTACATGATTATGTACACAATAGTTTACTTGACTAAAACACATACATGCATGAGCGCCGAATTAATGTGCTCTTCCCAATACTCTTTAAGAAAAAAATTCAATTTGTTTATGATTTCTATACCCAAAAAAATGTCTATATTGTGTTAATTAAGAACTATAATCATGTTGCATTAAAAAAAAATAACTATAATCATCATGAATGAACCTTTGCATGCTCATCAGAGCTACTTTCATGACCTAAAACAAGCACAAAATAATTAACAACATAAGAAAGTTGGACCCCCACCCTTTGAATTAACTATCATACATGGATTTTTAAATTTGGAAGTGGCTTCCAGCCAGCCATATATGCTATATGCTTTCTTAACTAATTATTCCATTAATGTACATTAACATTAATTGAGGCTCTGAGAATGTACTACCTTACATATATTTCATTGGTTCATTAATGTAACATTTCCCTTTCTCTAAAACTGTAGTAAAGGATAGCCTATATTGCTATTCATCCAAGTTGGTCCCTAACCTATATTAAGCATATTCTCTATTTAAATTTTTTTCCCTCAATGATTAGAAGATTTTTTATATCCTTTTAGACTACATTCAATGACTGAGCTAACTAAAAAAATTTGCTAATTTCATGTGAAATAATATAAATTTTAATCATTTAGCTATCTGACTGATCACATTCATCCTTAGTGTTTTTTTAAAAAAATTAAAGTTAGAAATTTGAACCTATAATACTATTTATATTTTTCTTCACTCTTATCATCTTAACTAAGCGCTACAACAAGTAGCCTGAATACTTTAAAATTAATATTATGAAAAGAAGAAACACATAAAAATTTCTATAAAAAAAAGAAGTTAAATTTATAAGAGAATTAAACATGAAAAATAAAAAATAAAACTTGGATGTATGGTTATTTGTTAACGTTGAACCGGTATGAAATCGGGACACATCAATTTAATTATCGGGTCACTAATTGAATTGATTGATCTTGTTATACACATACACGTGTTGGGGGAATATATTTTATTTTTGAAACTGAGATTTAACGATAAAATTAATATATGTAAACTTTAAAACGTACAAAAGAACCCATAAAACTTTAAAAAATAGAACTAATTAAACATGCCCCTGATTTTAAATCATTGTCAAAATTAAAGTAGAATGCCACCTGATTTTAATTATAATGGCAATGTTTGGCTTCAACTCAATACTGAACTTGTAAAATGCTTATTTCTAATTCAAAAAGTTCCTTTCTACTTCCAAAAATTAATTAAAATTTAACATTTTATTTTAATCCAAAATTCAAATGAGTGTTTTTTACATGTTTAAAATTTTATATACCAATTTTGTAATTAGATCTTTATTCAAGGGTAAAATATAGTTTTTCTTTAAATATAGTATCTTATATTTAGAAAAAAAATATGGATACATATAATGTGCTTTACTTTGATAAATTAATTTTTAAATATAAAACTAATAAGAATATATCTTTTGCAGAAAAAAAAAAAAGAAATGGGTCAAGATTCGATCTAATCCGTTTACCTTGAATCACTAGTTCAACAGTTTGATTGTGGAGTCAGTTCGAGCAAAGTCTATTGAATTGTACAACTTATAGTCTAATTGTTAGAAACAGCTCAATTCCGTGGTCGATTGATCAGGTCATTAATTAAACGAAACAGATTAATTCAGGTCCAGTAACTATGTTTGGATGCATGGTTGAAAGGGGGATTAATTAGATGTCATATTTGAAGCTAATTTTTTATTTTATATGTTGATAAGTGCTAATTAACGTTGATAATGATTGTCTAAAAGAGAGATAATTCCCCGTTGTGCCTATTGTAGTTTTTTTTTTTTTAAGAGGTAGAAGTATTTTACTAAATATAATTAATGGCTACTTTCCTTCAATACTATACGAATCAACATGTTCGGATAAGTTCAGGAAATTTGGTACCAAAAGCAAAGGTCCAGTTTTGGAATTAGAACCTTGGTCAATAGATCATAGTAAATGAATTTGTCGTTAAGCTTAACGCATCAAATCATTAAACTTGAGGTTCAGCTATATGTATATAATTTAATAAAAATATTGCAGAGAAAATCATGTTGCAATTTAAAATTTAAAAGCACATTCTTGTGGGATTGATTAATTAGTTATAAAAAAAAAGATTCAATTTTGGGTTCCATTAGCTACTACAAAATAATTATTAAAAAATCTTTAAAAATTTGTATCACACAATTAAAAAAATTCATCACAGGTATTGCTTAACATATATTTTATTGCTAATATTTTAAAAAGCACATTTGTTCCATTTTATTTAAAAGTGAAATTCAATTAAAATTAATATAGTTAAGCATGTAATGTAAGAGTATTTGACTAAGGAAAAAAACATGTAAGAGTAGTTAAATTATTCTTTTTAATTCTTCCAAAAAAATCATTAATTTCTTAATTCTCTTTTTCATGGTATATTAATTTAAAAAGATGGGAGCAAAAAAATGAACTGTTTAATGTCCCTATTAATACTTCAATTTAATTAATTGGTATGAGGTATAGGACAGCTGCTAGTAAGAGGCAAGTGGAATAAATTAATTTGTCCCATCTTTTCCGTCAAAAGAGCAACATTATTATTTGATTAAAACTTCAGCCTCCGAATGTGACTCATGCATGCATGAAAATGAAAGCTGTACTGGATTATAACAGCTATGTATTTACAAGGAAATTAAGATATAGCCAACTGGCTATACGTCAACACTTTAGGCCAATAATTAATTAAGAGCCCAAAAATCTATAAATTAAATTCTTTATAGTTATATAGTCATACAGGAAAAAAGGGTGACACAAATGAGTGAAAATATGTATATGATCCACTTCTACTCTCTACACTAATTCTCTTCTTCTTTTTCTTTTAATCTCTTTAGATTGTATTATATGCAGTCAATTTGTAATTGTGAAGATCTAACCTAAAAATTTTACTTTGTCCACTGAAGTCACTAACTTGCCGCCATCTTCTTTAATCATTGCTGCAATAATAGTAGGAGCTTCTTGAAAGAGAAGTGTGGAATTCTTGGATAAAATTAATTAGTTCTCTATTTCTATTTTATAAATTAATTAAGTTAATAGAAAATAGTTATGTGCACATGTTAAAGCAGATATCTATTGAAAAAGTATGAGGTACGTTGTCCTTTCGTAAATGACAAAGCAAAAGTTTAAATTTAAGACTTTTTATTTTCAATTAGTTATTCATATCATGTATTATTAAACCATACCTAATAACTAATTAATGACTTACATAATGTTATTATTATGCTATTTTTAAATATTTGCTATCACATTTGTGAATAAAAATATAACATGTGAATGTTTTATATAACTCTTCATTATATGATTGAGTTTTAAAAAAAAATCATTTACATATCATTTTTTTATTGGAGAATTTATAATTAGAACTTATAAAATTTTACCTTTTAAGTTTAGTCATTTTTAATAAAAGAAATTGAAAGTTTATAATAATGCAATTGAAAAACATAGTTTAGGGTTATAAATAACAAAGTCTAATTAAAGAGTGAAGACTATATTTGTGATATTTAATCATTTAATCTATAAACAAGTATATTTAAGATTGATCCATAGCGGATTGTCATGATGATCAACTTCAGGAAGACAAAAAGGACAAAAAGCTAAAGAGAGAGGGCCCGGTCTTGCATATACATCCTACCTCTTAATTAGATGAATAATTGATTAATGTCAAACATGCCCATAATTGTAACCCCACAGATATAATAATTCCAACAAATCTTAATTGATGACCCATCAACAACAAGAAGCTGTGATTGAAAATGTGGTCAGGCTTGGCCAATTGAAATGATCCGTGTAGATTGTAGACCGATTACACTATAATCAGTTATCTACTTACTTCTTCAAAAGTTAGTCTATCGATAATGTGATTTTGTTTTTTTAATTGTTACACAGGAGTTTCATGATATGTGGAGGAGGGTAGGAAAAGAGTAAAAATTAGAGATGAAGTTCATGGCATCAAATTTATTCCTAATTTTGGAGTAAAACTGGTGTCATAGTTATCAGCTCACCAACCATGATTATTGATTGTTAAAATATTTAAATGTTATATTCAAACATGATTGTAGATTAAAAAAATTTGTTTTATTTTACATTAAAATCTAATTTGGATTTTATTTTCTATAAAAGCTCATCAAATTTTAAATTTAAATCTTCTAAAAAGAACAAAACCTTAAGTTAGTGTTTGGTAAAATAAAAATATTTTTTATAGAATGGAAAAGAGAATAGAAATAAGAATGAAACAGAATCATGTAATCTAAAATTACATTTAATGTGATATAGAAACTAAGAAATAAAAATATTATTCTCAATTGAATATTTGATAGAGTGAAAATAGTACAAAAATAGAAATAAAAAGTGAACAAATGACTAATATACCTTTGGAAAAAAAATTTAAAAAAATAAGTTTTATTAATTAATATAAAAAAAAAGAAAAAAAATTACAGTTGAAGATCACTAGTTGAATATATTTATTTTGAAGGACCTTAAATTTTAAAATTATTTTAAAGGATCAAAAGACCAAAAATTTAAATTACACAAAAAAAATTATAATTCAATATCTCAAGTTAAAATTTTGTATCTTTAGGTTTATCAAAATAATTTTAAAATTTAAAATTTTTCAATATAAATATCTTTAACTTGATATCCTAAACTATAATTTTTTTAAATAAAAATAAATATCACTACCATTTAAGATAAAATAGTATTTTTCCCCCCTACTTTTTCCTTCTTGAGTAATAACGTTCCTTTAATATTCCATTGGGATGAACAACGCATCCTAACATGGAAGATAGAATTGTAAATGAACTCAATTCAGACTTACCAAATATTACTTTTGGCTTTTTATCATCTCCTTTTTCCCTTCCCTCGCCTTCCTTTTAGGACTTCCAGACAGGCTCTCTCAAGTATATTGACAATGGAAAACACAGCTTTTGAGGTATTCACTATTCGTTAATTCATGTTATACCATAGTCCATAGACCACATCACTCCAGCCTGTTTTGATGGCTAAATGAAAACTGTCGTGTTATAGGTCCCAAGCAGCCTCTAGCACTATAATAATTAATCGTATAATTTAATGAACCTTTAGATTAAATTAATCCAAAACAAGTGTATCTTCAAGCCCAAAAATCCCAAAGTAGATGTTGATTCTGAGACATATATAATCTCATGTACAACTCACTTTGAGATCTTAAAGATAATTATGAGCTAAGCATTCGGTTCTTTCTTGGGAGCAGCTTATGTACAAGCTTTGACAATAAACATGAGATTTAATTTCAACATTAGAATATGAAATATTAATGTTGCATAAGAAAAGAGAAGTTGTAAAATAGTAATGAAGTCCAAAGTTTAATTAAATAGAAGCAATTTGCAGAATAGGTTCAAAGTTCAAAGTGAAACCAATTATTTTAGGACCCATTTTGACTTCAAAATTGGCTTCTTCTGGGTTATATTGGAGTTGAATTCAGAGTCATACAAAGAGAGCAAAATGCATAGACTTTTTTCCTGCATTTTATGTCTCTTGGGAGGAACACAGAAAATGGAATAAAATCCAACTCAGGTTTCAACGTCAGATCCCACTTTAGCGTACCCAATCAACAGATAAGATTATTAAATTTGAAGAATCGAAATACCAAAATTTTATTAAAAATATATATTATATAATCCCATGATTAAGGAATGCTTATGTATAATAGTATCGCGTAGCAGATATAAAAGGTTATAACTAGTCAAACTTGACATGATTTTGAGTTTATGATACTTTTTGGTAAAGAAGAATGAAAAAAAAAATATTTTGCTTTTAAATAAATGACATATGAATCTAATGACATATTTTTTAATATTAAAAAAATCATGTTAAGGATTTCATCTTTTCTCTCCTAAAAAATGTCAGGATTCGACTTTTATCATTCTCTTTCTCAGATATCAGCGAGCAGCATTAATTCTTTGCACAAAAATAAAATTAATCAAGACTTAAAAAAGCGTAAAGTGGGATGTAATTACTTATGTACAAAATTTAGAATTTTTATTAAAATATTAAATAAAGTATGATATAATATATATATATATATATATATAACTTATCACTACATGACTACAACTTTAAAAAAAATTATTCATATATTATGTATTTATTAAAAAATTTTGATAATAAACATAAAAAAGATCTTTACTTTGCTTGAAAGAGTTTGTCGTGTTGGTTACTTCTAGCTAGACGGGATAATATTAATATTTGAATTTCAATTATTAATTATGATTATTTGGCTGACCCAACTATAATTAATGCGAACTTTTTTTTAACTTGTCAGTGCACGGGTGGGGATATCTCAGATATTGTAATAACAAGAACCTTATCTTCACGTATTAATTTAGATTTTTGCTTGGTTGCTTCCAGCTACAATGGAAAACAGCTTGCTTTCCCTTTTCTTTCCTTTGATTTTGGTAAAGCATTTTGTCCTTTATAGCAAAAATATACTTTTAATCTTTTAATTTTATATCATGTTTTACTTTTATTTTTTAATTATAGTTTATTTTAAATTTTATTTTTGTCCCTTAACTTTGTCTATTTCTAATTTATCCCTTAACTTGACTTTATATGTCACTTTAGTTTCTTAATTTTACTTTGTTTTACTTTGGTCCCTCAACTTACAAAAATGGCTTAAATGTTTCATTCTCTCCTACACTATCAAATTGTTTAATAAAAAAAAATTTATGTAGTTACTAATTGGTAGTTGGCGGGAGATTATTAGACTCAAGTCACCAATAAATCATATAAATTTTTTTGTTAAGTATTTTAATTTGATAGTATTAGATTAGAGAAGAAAATATTTGAATAGTTTTTTAAAGTTAAAAGATTAAATTGAAACAAAATAAAATTCAATGACAACAATAAAATGTAAAGTAAAATTAAGAGATTAAATCAAGATCAAATGAAGTTAAGAGATAGAAGTGAAAATTAAATAAAATTAAGGGACTAAATGAGTATTTTTGCTTAATTATAATTATCTATTATCATTCTTTCATTCACATCCTCTCTCTTTCTCTCTTTTCCTTACGCACACATCATTCATTCATTCATAGTACTGCATGATGCATTTAATTTTTTTCAAAAAGAATTTAGAACAACTCACCCTGAGGGGGAGTTGCTTGTGCTGCAGGGGTACATTTTTAAATTTTTATTTCAAAATTATTCTTATAAATCATTCTTTATTGCTTAATATAATTCTTAAGTTTTGATTTTTTTTTTCTGCTTAACATGTTAATCTTTTGATGAGTTTCTAGTTCTCTTCATTCATTTAAGTAACACAAAATAAGTAACCAATATAAGTAAAATTTGAAATAAAAATTGATTTATAAGAATTATGTTTTTTTTTATTACAAATATGATATTTTTGTTGTAAAACTAATGAAAATATAAGAAATTTAATAATAACAAGAGAGAAATTGATAAGAGAAATAAAGGAATACTTTTTATTTTCTTAGAGTCATTCATACTTAATATATAACTTCTATTTATAAGCATTAAATCATGAAGGTTAACATAAGAGTTACAATAATATAAATGAAAAAATTAATCTATATAAATCCTTTGGAAATTCTAAGGTATATGCTATTAAATATAAAAAAAAGATCTCATAAGGTTGTTTTTAAGGGATTGTGAACATCTATAATTATAATATTTATAACACTCTCCCTTGGATATCCAATAATAAATAATGTGCCTCCTTAAAACTCTATTAAGAAAAACCTAGTAGGATAAAAATCTAATAAAGAAAAAAGAGTATATAATATTTATAATATAAGTTACTTCATTAAAAACTTTACCAAAAAGACCCAATGAGACAAAACATTGGTTTTGGGAAGAAGAATCTAGCATGTCATTTACTCCCCTTCATAATAACATCACTTTATGTTTGTAAATCCATGCATCCTAATATTATATACCAACTTCTCAAATGTGATAGTTTGTAATTGTCATAGTGAACAAATCTATCAGATTATCACATGAATGAATTGTTAAATATTTATATCACCATTCTTTTAAATATCATGAATAAAAAGAATTTTGTAAAATATGTTTTGTTTTATTTCCTTTAATATACTCTCATTTTAGTTAAACTATGTATACTATATTATCTTTGTAAAATATTGTTGAAATATTTTTTCTCTAAAAGTAAACTACACATTTCTTAAATATATTGGATTATTAACCTTAGTCAAGGACATTCTTGACTTAACTCATACATTGCAATTATTTTTACATAATTTAATAAGGTAACAAGCAAATTTTGTTTTATGAAGTGTCATAAATCATGACATAACTATAACTCATATATAAATAAATAACCAATTTGAATTTGAGTTTTACATAGATTAGATAAGTATTTTATATTTGTACAATTAATTAATTTTGATCTAGATTCAATTAAATAAAAACCCCTTATCAATGGTTCTTCTTTTGATTATACAATCAAAACAGTACAAATATACAAGGCGCCTTGGTCTATCCAAGATAAACCTAGGTTTGCATATCTGTGGGCTGATGCTGGGTAAGTCAGAATTTTGTCAAAGGAGAAACATAGTTGTGTTCTTTTTTCAAGCTTGATTTCTGAAAACTATACCATTTCACCGAGATTACCAAGCTTCACTGCTTAAAGAAAGAGCAGTATATAAGAAATTAAGAAAGGGATTGGTTCACCGCTTTGTATGGGTAAATGTGTATTTTCTAGTTACTCTTATACATATTTACTACTGGTTATATCATCATATGCTTGCTATTTAACCATTATAGAAATTGCTGGTTGTATTGAATGAGCTTGAATCTTTGAAGCCTGAATTCCAACATCGGGTGGATGAGTTGAATAACTTGCATGAAAGAGCTCCCTCGCCTGAAGAATGTGATCTATCACTTTCAAAATTTGACGTATATGGCTCAGTTTTCTTATTTGCATTACATTTCTTTTGTTTTCTCTTAGTTTTATTGCCAAATTGTAGTTTCCAACTTAACTGTCAATATAAATGTGACTGCTTATAGAAATATTTTAAACAAGAGGAACATCTTTGATTTAGTGCTGACATAAATTTAGAATTTCAAATCTGTATGTAAGAGTTGAGTCACTCCTTTGTGCTTTCAGGCCATCAACGTTTGCACAAGTTGCAAACTTAAGAGTGTTGCAGCTGCCAAGGAGTAGGAACTTGAAAACCGTGAGCTTGTTTCCTGTCGCAACAATTTATACTCTTTTTAAATATATATTGACATATAGCCATGCCCCAAATTTGAAACTGCTCTGTTGTGAATATGTAGTCATACTTAAATAAAAAGAATATTTAAACTTCGTAAAATATTTGAATAATAAACTATTGTTTACTTTATTGGAGAATTTAGAGGTGA
Organism: Erythrophleum ivorense; assembly: GCA_026724425.1. Classification (NCBI taxonomy): domain Eukaryota; kingdom Viridiplantae; phylum Streptophyta; class Magnoliopsida; order Fabales; family Fabaceae; genus Erythrophleum; species Erythrophleum ivorense. Next base: position 13,651 of record JAIUCV010001192.1, read on the forward strand.
TGGAAGTTTTTTTCTTTCTCCTTCTTGTCAAACAATGATGAAAGATTATTTAAAATGATTCAAACTGGCAGTATTTAAGTTCTCATACTGTTTAAACTTCTGGTTCTGTACTAGTTTTTTAAAGGATATAGTAACCAAATTTCTTAAGGCACTGGTGATTGAAACTGTCAAATTGAACAATGTACGTCTGAATCTAGGCGGTAAACTTGCACTTTACACTTATGGAAGAACTGATTTTAAAGGTATTCTTTGTTTCTTTCCCTTCATTACCAGACTTAGACCAAGAATATAGAAATATTAAAAAAAAATGCATCAAGAAGAAGAATTACTTTTAAGAACTTCAGAATTTTGTTTGTCTGCATTATATGAAAATATCTTTTCCTAAGAAAAAGAGAGAAAGAATGAAGAAATTGCTGCCCAATAATCAAAAAATGAAAAAAAAAAAAAAGAAGAAGTGAAAGTCACTTTGAAGGTGCTTGATTTCTTGGTGATTATTGAAGATATTTCTAGAGCAGAATATTAGTCCTACTACTTCAGTGATTTGGTTCCACAAGCTACATGTAGATAATGATGAAAATAAATTCTAGTGACAAGTTGCGAATTGCGAATAGTCACCGTCTGTCCTGTTTCATTACTCTAGTATTGTCTTCATTTTTGGGTTTTTAATCTTTTTCTGTTCTGCTATTCAATAGTCTTAAAAACCAGTGGGCTGGGAGTATTATAGTTTAAACTTAGTTGCTGATCAAGATACACAAAGCAAGGAGAATGATTGTATTCGAGAGTTCTGTTCATTTCAAAGGTATTTCCTGATATTACTTTTTTTGAAGTTTACAATTGTCCTTTATTGAGGCTTTTATGAGATATCTATTTAGTTGTGCCATGTAGGTTTTAATATATATAGTGCTGCTCATGTGGTTTGTAGTGGAATAAGGGTGAACTACCACTTTAAAAGGATGTGAGAATGTACTAGTGAAACCAAGGAAAGCAAAAAGAGAACTCTCAAGGATCCAACATTTATTTGCTAAATTAGCCTGCAGGTTAAGAAGTGAAGATGAGGTAATAGTAGGACAATTTTAGAACCAGATACTAATTGTTCATTTAACATGCATAAGTAGGTTATAAATTTCGATTGTCTACTCGTGGAAGTATGCTTATTAAGTATTCATCATTTAACTAGGACCCACATCTTTCCCGACTTGAAATTTTGTCATCATTATATGCAAGTCCCGCAGTTTCTGGGTTTCCAGCAGAAGAGGCATATATTGTGATTGCAGAAACAGGTACATACAATTCATTTGCAATTAAATCATATAAACCTATTTGTTCTTCTGAGGACTTCTGAGCGAAAGCATTTTGACTTAGCTAGGGGGTAATTTAATAAGTCATATAGCTTGTAACAGAGTTAAAATGGGGAAATGTAACCATGGTCTTTACTATAATTGTAGAAATTACAGAAAAGAACATGGCTTGTATTAACTTAGAGTAAAAAGGGGGAAGCGTAATTATGCTCTTTGATTGACAAATTCGTGGCTTTTATTCACTTGGATAAACTTGTCTTGCCTTTAAACACAATATTGAGAAGTATTTGATCTAGGAACGTATGCTGGATCCGTTGGTTGGTTTGGAGAAGGGGGAATATTGGCATCAGGTCAGATTTGGTGGACAAGGTTAGATATATAATTTATTTTGCTTTATGATGTTTTGATTATATTCCAAAATGAAGAGAAATATCATTTTCATGAGCAGTTTGTTACATACGATGAGAAAAATTATATCTTGGTATTATGTCAAGCTCATAATTATCCCTTTTTGGCCCTCTAATAATATTTTAAAAAGAAAATCACTTCTAAAAGTTTTCCCTGATTCAGAAAAGTCATTATAAGATTCAACAGCTACATATGATGTTTAAAGAAAATAGCCATGAGCAAGATTTTGGTCATACTATTCTTACTATGATAACATTGACGAGATTTTGTTATAGCATCAGGGAGCATGGATATATGATGGAACAGGTATAGTGGAAGAAAGCAATCCTTATTTAGAGTGGGATGAGCTAGAACCCAAGATAGATCCATGTGAGTTTGTGATGCGCATCTGCATATTTAAACCTAGTTCTTTTGTCTTGTACATATTTATTTCATGGATGTTGATCTATGTCGTTGTTCACCAAGTTGCTCAAACTTGACTTGCCTTAAAGACAAAAAGTTAACTATATATGAGCATTGAGCACCATCAGGCATCAACTGATAAAGTTAGTTGCTTTATATGTTTTCTTTATATATATATATATATATATGTAATTGTTGAATGGATGGTAGTAAATCAATCTAAAGGGAGGGCTAAAGGGAGGAAAGCAGTAAGTTACCAACATTCAGTAACAATTGTCATATATAGTAACCAATTTCCTAGAAGATGTGCTTATCTTGTGTTCAAAGACTTAGGCTTTATCCATTAGCAAAAGCTTTAATATGAACCTATTGATCTTGTTTCTGTTTAATTTAGGATTCTTTGTACACCTATTTCCCTTAATCTAAACATAGGGTTATTGATTTATATGAATTAACAGCTCAGGTGTCTAGAATCCAAAAGAAGAATCACTTCTGAGACTTATGTAGCATGCCCCTTTTCCTTAATAGCTTGTTCAACCTCTTTTTCTTCCCAAATTCTGCTTTCAGGTTGTAATTGAAGTTTACATCAATTCTCCAAGTTCGCTAGATTCACAGGTTACCTTGGAAGTTTCATCATCAACACTATGAAGACTAACAGACTAGCATATCTCTCTCTAGAAGGCTTCAAGGTTAGCTAAAATTCCCAAATGGAAACCTGCATGTCACAACACCTATGCTTTTTTTCTTTCAAGTTTATGTTCCCAATTTAATAAACAATATTGCATTTGGAATATGTTAAAATCTTTGAAACTATTCTGCCATTGACGTGTCATTTTGATTGAAATATTTACAAAATGTTAGCAAAGCTTGCACATTAATTGATTTTGTTGTTAAATTTGTCTAGTCAAGTTCATTGAAGTTTTAAGCTTCCCTTTTGAGTCACTCAAGCAACTACAAGTATATTTTATCAAATCCATTCTCACAAAAGATGTGTTTTGCTGACAGTACAAGAATAACTTCTAAAAGCTGCAGAATCTTTGAAAAGAGAGTAAATTGGATTTACAATTTTCATTTCTTCATTATATATGTCCTTTGTATTATGCAATGTTGCTTGTTAAAGGTATACATAAACTAGGGAGAACCTTCTAAGGAAGGAAGTCTAATTGTTAAGCCTTTAGGAACAAAAATTTAAATTTTATCTTTTACTAATTATAATAAAAAATATTAATAGGCATCAAAATTAATAATTTATGCTTTTGGGTTAAAACAATCTTTGATATGATATCTAAGTTAACTATTAATGGATATTGTTGCAAGGCTAAAGCGGAGGGAAGAACTTGAGATGCTAAAAGCATATATCAATAGCATTTCTTTATTGGCAAGTCATGTGATGTGCAAAAATGTCAAGAAAGCTATGATTTTTCAAAAATCAAAGCAGTAAAGCTAGTCTTATGTCTTCTCCTTATCTTGTCTAGTATGTGTGTGTGAATCTCTACATGTTTTGATGCGTACTGCCTTGCTCTTGTTAGGCTCCTAAACACGTGTGTATTGGTTTATGAGCCATGTGTTGTTAAAATATTTTGTTTGTATATATTTCTATGTGTTGTGATGCATATTGCCTTACTCTTGTTGGTCTTCTAAACATGTGTGCTTTGGTTTAAAATTCATATGCTATTGAAATATTGTATGTGCATGTGTATATTTGTATGTGTTTTAATGCATACTGCCTTACTCTTGTTGGACTCCTAAATGTGTGCACACTAGTTTAAGAGCCATGTGCTATTAAAATATTATTGTGTGTGTGTGTGTGTGCACGCATGTTTAGGAGCCATGTGTTATTGAAATATTGTTATTAGATGTTAATGATGTAACCTAGATTGTTGAAGGTTCCCTATTGTGTGCTTTTATGACTTGGTGGAATGATTTAATTATTTTGGGAATGAAGTGCAAGAAATGGAAATGATGAAATTTTTTGGTTTGTGATTTTCTTCCTATTGCAAAAGGAAAATGAATTCTCATCTTGTAGATTGCTTAACTGGAGACTCGAAATCCTCTTCTTCTTTAGCCATGTAAAATAGGTTACTAAAAATATTAAATTATATTTCATATTTTTTAGCTAGAATAATGACTACATCATTTGGGCTACACAACCATCATCTTGGATGACATTCAAATTAATATAAGTGTTCATACTGTACACTTTGGATATGGACACTTATAATGATGAGATTGATGCATAAGATCTTAAGGATGTGTATCTTAAAGAACCTTTTTCTCATTCTAGCTTAAAAGTTAGGAAAGGTAACTCAAAATATTACTAACTTGGTTTGCATGGACAAAGAGGAGGAGGACTCCTAGTCTTCATCAAATCCATCTACAGAATAATGACTACATCATTTGGGCTACACAACCATCATCTTAGATGACATTCAAATTAGCATAAGTGTTCATATGGTACACTTTGGATATGGACACTTATAATGAGATTGACAAGTAAGATCTTATGGATGTGTATCTTAAAGAACCTTTTCTCATTCTAGCTTAAAAGTTGGGAAGAGTAACTCAAAATGCTTGTAACTTGGTTTGCATGGACAAAGAGGAAGAGGACTCCTAGTCTCCATCAAAGCCATCTATAGAATAAAATTTCACTCTCCTTTTTGTGACAAGAAAATTGCAATCTAAAAAGAACCCTCATATTCGCTACCTACACTCCATCCTAGATTGCCACTAGATTGTGATGTGTGTTATACTAGAAATCTTTGGTTATTGCTAAAGATAAACTTATGTATCTTTACACTTTGTGCTAAAATAATGGATTAATATGAGGGTTGTTGTGTTGTTATTGTTAGCAAGAGTTAACGCTATGTTTGTTGTCCCATGGTCGTTAAGGTAGTTAGATCTTGCCTCTTAGCTCAAATGGCTATCAAAATCCTGAGTAAAAATCATGCTTACTACCTCATTAAGCTTGGCACAATATAACTTTGCTTTTGAATTCCATGTTGTGCCAAAGGACAAGCTGAACTAATACTTACTATCCTATGGTCCATAACATGCCTTAATCTTGTTTTCCAACTCTATTGTGGTATAAAATATTGTGTTCAAATCATGCTTTCTGTCTTATTCATCTTAGCATGATTTAAACTTGCTTTTGAACTCAATTTTGACTAGAACCCTTAGTTAAAATAATGGTTATTGTCCCACTAATCTTGACATAACTTAGCCTTGCTTTTGAATTCTACTTACCTTTTCCTAGATGATGAGCCCAATTGATGTTTGCTACTCAAGGGGCTTTTGTTTCCATATAATCATGGTTCAAGTTAATTTTGTTTTCTTAAATCTATCTAAAAGGGGATGTTGCTATCCTCTGGGGTTTCCAACTAGTGTTTTAGACTTTATTTTTGTCTTAAAATGATTGTTGTCAATGTTTGGTTTCCATATGCTTTTAAGCTAGTTTCAAGTCATATTTTGTGTTTAAATTCTATTTAAATGGTATACAAGTTGCTTAGATTGTTTCCCTTGGTTTTAAGCATGTTTATGGCTTAATTTGATGTAAACATTTGGGTTTAAAAACTTTGACTAATATTACATGATGTCTTTTGGCTCAAAATGGGATTTGGCAACATGTTTTTGCTTATTTTCTTACTGGTCACTTTCCCCTTTGTGAGGTGAAGTCTATGTGGATCTTGTTTATGCTTACCCTATTTCTACCTTGAGTCTTAAGTCCAAATTTGGTTGTTCTTACCATCTTTAGCATGACTCATGTTGGAAATTGGAAGTTAAAATCTATATGAGATCATGCTTGTTGCTCTAAAGGGATTGGGCATTGTTTGATGTTGCTTTCTAACCCAACTTTTTTGCTAAATTTATTCTATCTTCACAAAGCAAATATGTAATTGAAAAGGCCTTTTTGCCTTTTTGCATCTCCTAAATAGTTATAATTTTTGTTTTGTTTATAGAGAAGTATAAAAGACAAGCCAAAACAAATGGGTATGCTATGAATTTTTTTTTTATGGTTAAGCAGTATTTTGAAATATATTATGCAGCGAAGAGCCAGAGTAAAACCTTAAAAGATTATGATGCAAATAAGAATTTCAAATATTAGTTTTATTACTTTATGTATAAGGTTTTCAATGAAAATAGTATGATTTGCATTTGTTGTTGGTTTATGGCTTCTCTTAAAGGAAAGTGATTGACTAAATATTTTGCTTACTTTTTTTGTAATAAATTTTTAATTTTTTTTTTCATTTCATAGACAATCATAATCTCTTTCTGGTTGTAAAAAAGTATAAAAGTTTTTCAATTTCTTCTATGATTAGGATTTCATGCAAAAATTGTGTTAAAACTATTGTACATGTTGGAATTCTATTTTAAGCTAAAACCATTGCTTTTAAGACCCAAATCTATGCTAAAAAATTACACCATTGTAGTTGTTGTTGTCCTATGATTTCTAATATGAGTTAATTTTGATTTTAAGGATGTATGTTGCCTATTTTGATGCATAGATGTCGTCCTAAAAGATTTGACACAAGTTTAGCTTAATAGATTTTATGTTTGCTAACAAGGATTATAAAACAAATTTTTAAAAAATTTAAAAAATTCTTTAGTGGCAATTTTAGTCGTCACTAAAATTTTTTAATTAAAAAACTTTTAGTAATAACTATTATCACCATTGAAACTCCTTTTTGTGGCAAAATTGAAAAGTCACCACTTAAAGGCATGTTAAAAACTTTTAGCAATGATTATTGTTACCATTAAAATTCCTTTTTTTTCATGGCAAAAATATAAAGATTGCCACCTAAAGGAACTCGTAGCAATGATATGTTGCCACTAAAAGTCCCATTGAGTGGCAACCATATGTTAAGGGCAAATTAATAAGGCCTTTAATGACAACCTTATAGTTTTGCCACAAAAAGGGACTATTAGCTATGAAATTTGTTGCCACTAAAACTTTTAATGGTAACTTCATTTATTGCCACTAAAAATGAATTATTTATCTCTATTAAGAGTACTTTTTTTTGTAGCAACCTTACTTGTCACCACTAAAAAAAAATGTTACTTCTAAAATTACCTATTTCATAGTAACCTTAGGTGTCACCACTAAAAAAAAAATAGCAATGATCAATATCACAACTAACATTCTTTTTTTTTTTAATGGTAAATTATCACTAAAAGTCCCTTTTAATAACACATAACATTGTCGCTAAAAGAACCTTCTCAGGTACCGATATCATCACTAAAAGTCTCTTTTTAAGGGTAATCTTTAATAAATGCAAAATTAATAAAGCTTTAGTAGCAACAAGAGTGGCCACTATATTTTTTTAGTGACAACTTTTATTCTTACTAAATATCATTTTTAGTAACAATTTTATTAATATTACTAAAAAAATTTTGCTACAAAGGATTTTGTTATGACTTAACAATAACAAAAAACAACTTTTGCAATGAAATTAATTAAGCTAATAAAAAATAGTCACCTGTATATGTTAAAATTGATATCCATTGAAAGTATGGGTACGTTGTTGTTTTTTGTTTTTGTTTTTTTGTTTATATATGACAGAGCAGAATTTTAAATTAAAAACTTCTTAGTTCTAATTAGTTATTCATATCATGTATTATTAAACTATACCTTGTAACTAATGACTTACACGATAATGTTATTATATTTTTAAATATTTATCATTATGTTTGTTAATAAAAATATTGTTTTATATAACTCTTTATTATATGATTGATTTTTTTTTGAAAATTTTATTCACTTATCATTTTTTTTTATTGGGAAACTTATAACAAGCACCTACAAAATTTTACCGTATAAGTTTACTCATTTTTAATGAAGAGATTGAAACTTTATAATAATGTAATTGAAAAACATAATTTAGGGTTAAAAATGGCAAAGTCTAATTAAAGAGTGAAGAATAGATTTGTGATATTCAATCATTTAATCTACAAACAAGAACATTTAAGATTGATCCACAGTGGCTTGTTGTCATGATGATAAACTTCAATAAGATAAAAAGGACAAAAAAGCTAAAGAGAGACCGGTCTTGTATATATACCCTCCCTCTTAATTAGATGAATATTTGATTAATATCGAACATGCCCATAACTTGTAACGCCACATATTTAATAACTAGTATAAGCCCCTGCCGATCCAGGGGTTCAAATTTTGGCCCCGCGTACGAAAATAGAAAGAAAAAATAATAGAGTAGAAGAAGAAAGAAAATAAATAGGAACAGTATACTGTTGAACAATATAAACAGTGTGCTAATAGTAGAAATAAACAGTAAAAATCGCTTGGGTCCCACAGAAAGAAAAAAGTCTCCATAAACAGTGTACCGATATGACACAATGAACAGTGTATAGACCGTCTTGATGAACAGTGTATGCCCCCATGGGTTTTTATATGTTGAAGATTTCAAACAAATCTTAATATAGTTTTTTTCTTAACTATTATACATGATTATTACATACACAATAGTTTACTTGAGTAAGACAGGTACATGCATAAGCGCAGAATGTGCTCTTCCCAATACTAAAAAAAAAAACAAGCACGTTCATTTTCTTTATGATTTCTATTCCCCAAAAAAATGTCTATATTGCGCTAAGAACTATAATCATGACGAATGAACCATTGCATGCTCAGAGCTACTTTCATTACCTAAAGCAAGCGCAAATAATTAACATAAGAAAATTGGACCCTCACCCTTTGAATTAATTAACTTACATAGATTTTAAAATTTGGAAGTGGCTTTCAGCCAGCCACATATGCTAGATGCTTTCTCAACGAGTAATTCCAACGTACATTAACATTAATTGAAGCTCTGAGAATGTAATACCTTACATAAGAAGAATGTTTACATGCATTATCTTATTTATATATTTAACAGTTAAAATTTTATACACAAAATTTACTTATATTATACATAAATTTTATTTATATAAATTTAATTTTAACTATTAATATTTTTAGATATATCATACTCCAAATATACTTAAAAAAATTTCCTTTACATATATATATATATATATTTCATTGGTTCATTAATGTTACATTTCCCTTTCTCTAAAACTGTAGGATGGTCTGCTGCTATCCATCTAAGTTGGTCCCTATATATAACACCTATATTAAGCATAATTCTCTATTTAATTTCCCCCCCCCCCCCAAATGATTAGAAGATTTTTTATGTCCCTTTAGACTACATTCAATGACTGAGTTAACTAAGAAAATAACTTCATGTGAAATCATATGAAATTTAATAATTTAATTATCTGACTAGTCACAATTATCGTTATTATATTTTTATTTTTTAAAAAAATTTAAAGTTAGAAATTTGAACTTACAATATTATTTATATTCTCCTTCACTCTTATCATCCTAAGGAAACGCAACTGCAAGAAGCCTGAATACTTTAAAATTAATATTTGGAAAAGAAGAAACACATAAAAATTTCTATAAATAAGAAGTTAAATTTATAAGAATATTAAACATTAAAAAAAATACTTGGATCTATGGTTATTTATTAACGTTGAACCGGTAAGAAATCGGGACACATCAATTTAATTATTGGGTCACTAATTGAATTGATTGATCTTGTTACATATACACCCACAAATACACATGTTGGGGGAATATATTTATACTTTAAATTAAGGTTTAATTAAAAAATTAGTACATAATCTTTAAAACATAGTAAAAAGGAACTCATAAAATTTAAAAATATAACTAACTAAACATGCCCCTGATTTTAAATCCTTGTTAAAATTAAAGTATGATACCACATGATTTTAATTATGATAGCAATGTTTTGGCTTCGACTCAATACTGGAGTTGCAAATTCTAATTCAAAAATTCCTTTCTACTTACAAATATTAATTGGAATTTGATGTTTTCATTCTAGTCCAAAGTTCAAATAAGTGTTCTGATACTTTTAAATTTTATGTACTAATGCTAATTCAAGAGGTAAAATATGGCTTTTTAACCTGAATATGAAAAAATAAAATAAAATAATATATATATATAACTTTAAAAATAATTTTTTAATATATATAACAAAATTTAAAAAAAAATGAGACGCAGAGTTCGTAGCTTTGCATCCTAATTAAAAATTAATTTTTTTTCATTTTGAAGGACACAAAACAACAGGATTTGCATCCTTTTTAAAAAAAAATTAATAAGAAAACTGACCCTGAAAAGAAAAAAGTGACCTTTTTCAAAGTTAGTGAATTAACCCATTAGGATCAGTCAAACAGATTCTGACCAGTCAAATTTAATATGACCCGTGTGTCAGATTTAATTTTTTATTTAAAATTTATAAAATAATAAATTTTAAAAAATTATAAATTTATTGTAATAATTATTTTTTAATATATTAATTATTTAAATTTGTATTAAATTTTTTAATAGTTAAAAATTTTTTATTTGTATTTTAAAAAATATAATGAATATTTTTTTTTACTTTATATGTGTTAAAAAAATTTTGTAACTTTATATATATATATATATAAAGTTAAAAAAATTATATATATATATATATATATATAATTATATATATATATTTTTTAAAAAAATTTAACTTAACATTTATATATATATAATTTTTTTAACTTTATAGTTGTTAAAAATTTATATTTTGAGATATATTAATTAATTTTGTTAAATTTGTAAAAATTTGAAATTTGTTCAACTACAAAAAATTTTTATTTATATATTGAAGATTATAATGTCTTAATTTGTATATATAATTTATTTAATTTTGTAGTTGTGAAAAATTATGTTTTGAGGAATAATAATTAATTTTGTTTAAATGTATAAAAATTAAAATTTAAATAATTATTTTAAAAAAATTCAAATAAGAATGTTTAAAAAATGGTAAAAGTATTTTTAAAATCATATTTTAATGTATTAACTGTATACATTTATATAAAATTTGTTCAATTATTAAAAAAAATTTATATATATTTTGAAGACTATAATGTCTTAATTTATATATATTATTTATTTAATTTTGTAGTATTGAGAAATTGACGTTTTGAGAAATATTAATTAATTTTGTTTAAATTTGAAGAAAATAAATAATAAATAATTGTTTTAAAAAAATTCAGATAAGAATTTAAAAAATTAGTAAAATAATTTTTGAAATTAAATATTTTTTTAATTTGTATAAAATTTGTTCAACTCTAAAGAAAATTTTTTTATTTGCATTATGAAGAATATAATGTTTATTTAGTGAAAAGAAAATTAAAAGTTAAAAAGAATTTTACGTTTTAAATAAAAAAGAGAGAGACACAAAATATAAGAAAATATGTAAATATATATATAGTAGTGTGTTTCTATCCCTGCACAAATAGAGACGATAGCTTCAGAAAAGTAGAAAAAATTAACGAGAAGTATTTTGCCTCTATCTTAGAAAATTAAGAAAAAATATTTAAGTTTATTGTTCTGGCAATCAATTGGGCTTGATTGTCAGTATAATTATTCTTATTATTGGCTAAAACATATTTGCCATTGATATTTGAATTCCAAAATTATGTTAATGGCAATATAATGTTGGCTGTTAATTAATTGCTGCTAAATAAATATTCTGGTATAGTGTTTGTTGAAAGATAAGGAAAAATTTTTATTTTTATTTTGAATAATATAATGTCTCAATTTATATATATAATATTTTAAAACGTGTGAATTGTGAAATATTTCTGTTGTGAAAATTTTTTTATTAATGTATAAAAGAAAATTTTTATTGTTAATGTGAAATGTTTTTATTGTTAATGTATAAAAGAAATTTTTTGTAAATGAAATATAACAATGTTCTTAATTTATTAGTTAAATTTGTTAAAAATATAAGGAATTAAAAAAATTAATTGTATTAATTAATTTTTTGATAAATTAATGTTGGCTAAGAAGGAAAAGAAGTATTGTGAAAAATATATTTCAATGTACAATTAAATAATACAAAGGAGTATTAAATTTAAAAAATAATAATAGTTATCAGTCATAATAATTGTCTATCCCACACCGAAACCTTCTCCTTATTCACTAAGGCCGCTGTTGTTGTGGCTGTTCTTACTCTTCATCCTCCTCGGTGTTATTTACAAATACTTCTTCATCTTCTGTTTTGACCAATTCATTCTCCACTTGATTTCAGATTTGTTGAGAACTGAAACTCCATTCAGAAGGTTGAACAGGCGGAATCGATTGATTTGGAGTGAAAAAGCCTTGTTGAGGTTGGTAAAATGTCCATTGTGCGAAAAAGAAGTACTGTTATATTCAACACTAAATGCAGTTGGATCTGTAAACAATGATGTCAATGATACCCTGATAGATTGCATTAGCTGCGGTGGTAGTTTGGAGAAAGACGAGTCCATATAAATGAGCGAAGGCAATAAAAGTGTATAGTAAGGTGCAAAAAAAGATGGACCTGCAATACCAATGTCTGTGGATGGTGGAAAAGAATAAGAACCAACATCTCCACCAACTGTCTGTACCCGAACAAAAGAAGAACCAATGTCACCACCAGACATATGGGCTATTGTGTAAGATGATGATGGCATATTTGTATAAAAGTTACCACTGTTGCCACCAAACATTGGTTCCCTAGATGAAAGCAACTCCTAGTCTCGCCTGTGGCTCTAGAGGTCTAAATAGATCAAGTACCGACAGAGTTGGTTAGGAGACGAGCATCTCTCAATGTTCTCCTAGAACATGCAACATGGTTAGAATATCACCGCATGCTCTCTACCTGAAATCACCATAGCTAAGCGTCTGCAGGTCAGTGATAGTTAGTCTGTATAAGTTCTCCAACACATCAACCTATGAAAAAAAATCAATTGTTAAAAATAATACACATGCACAGATATATATATATATATATATATATTTAAGGACATAAAATATAAAGACGAAAATCATGTAAAAGTCATACCACAAAACCCTGAGAACCACTAGTAAGATGGATCTACCATTGCGTATGTCGCCGATACCAACGTATGTAGTCTGAATGCGCGATCTAGTAGTCTATCAGTAAGGTCATTTTGTGCCATTACCTGGGGCCATGAATTTCATGTTGTAATAAAAACTACATGCTCTTATCGCCAATTTTTATACACCTTGTCTTTTAATTAAAGAGTATGCAGCGATCTTATATTAAAAATTTTTTTTGTAATATGCTGCACCTTACCCAATTGATAGAGAACTCGATCAGTATGATGCCACTCAACTATCCAAAAGCATAACATAGGCACAGATGCACACCATACATCTGACATCGCTAAGCAATATTCTAGAATCAATTGGATAACCTTCGGTGAGTCATTTAGAAGCCAAATAACCTATAAAAAAGAAGATGGTTATTTCGTGTTATAATAGTAAAATGAAAAACAAGTAATTACACAAATATAAATCTCATCATCTTTCATTTGGTTTAACAATATCTTATATTGCCGCAAAGCATCTGTCGTCGGTCGGGGATATTGTGGAACATCCTGCCACCTTGAGGGATAGGAGAATACACATTAATTTATCAATCATTAAAAAAATAGTGAATTCAAAAAATATATATGTATATAATGAAACCTAATGGGGGTTTAATGGGATAAATAACTATCTGCGGATCGGGTTAGGGGGTCTTCGTTGAGTAAGATGGGAGAATCGGTTCCATGCCCGTAAATGAAGTAGAGTCAGACAATCACCTATGTTAATCTCGTCATAATGGGTGGCATTACACATTTTTCTATATAAATGGGTTAACACTATTGAATCCCAACTATATTGACCAGTCTTTGCAAAATTAATAAGTAATGGAAGATACATTAACATAACTTTATATCCAATCCTATCTAGCATCAGGTACCCCCCAATCAATCGTAGGATGTATGCTGGCGTGAACTCACGAATAATATCTTCATCTGCATCGTTGAGCAAGTTATCAAATGTTTGTGCCAACTAGAGAACGCTTAACCTCTGTCTATCCAATGTCCCATGAGGCGGTATCACACTGAGCAGCTCATTACAAATAAGTGACCAATTAAAGTCTATCTGTTTACATACTGCACGCCCTGTGCATGGTAAACCCAACTGGATAGCAACATCTTGCAATGTGATCATACACTTACCCCTGGTGAGGTGAAATGTATATGTTTCTAGGCACCATTACTCAATAAGGGCTGACACAAGTACAACATTAAAGTCAAAATGACCGAGTCGTAAAATACCGTAAAACTAGCCTGTACGAGATATGAGATAATGGTCAAAGGGGGATAAAAAAATATGATCTTTTTGTGCTATTCATCGTATGTATAAAATTCTATCATCTTGTGTCATTGCATTAGAGAAATTGTCATAAATTTAGTTAAATCAATAATAGACGATATGGTAAATTTTTAACTCACCCTTCCTTACCAGATAGCTTGGGACACGTGGCGAGACTGTAAATATAGTAAAAACTCATCCTCTGGTCCGGGATGAACAGCACTCAACGAGGGCCCATAGTGGCGACCAAAAATAAAAATATTTGTTAATTTAAATATGGGTAAACTATCACTTTCAATTGATGATTAACAATTCTGCCAATGACAATGCAACACGGATACATATATTACAGCAAATTAAATTAAATTAAATCAAATCAAATCAAAAGTCAGTAATATAACACTGAGAAGTCAAACCGATGATTAACAATTCATACACAATTCAAATATGAGTGAACTATCACCTACAAACTGGTGATTAACAATTCATACACAATCATTTCGTAAATCATGCAAAGGTGAAATACAATTTACTAAGACATCATCAACAAGTCATACATTGTTAATTTAAACATTTTAATAACTTTGCAATGTAATTTTGATACAAATAATCATGGACAATAAATATTCAATTTACTCCTATTGATGTGCCTATCTTTGTGGCTGACGAGAGGGCATGTGGCATGATTGTGTTCAATCTATCTACATAGCCCACATCTTTGGTTATCTTTGGAGCTTTCTTGCGAATCAATCTCATTTCATACTCGTGACGATTTTGGTCGTCCTTTATCTCAAATCATGGAAGGGTCAGGGATCAATTGAGGTATACTTATACGAGGCCAATAAGCTTTTCCTCCCATTGGACAGAATTCTGTCTTATAGGCATTTAGTATCATCTTGAGTCGAAAAATACTATGCACAAATTGTAAGGGGTCAAGACAAACCTTGATACATACAGCAAAGACATATTGACAGAGATACTTTTAGAGTTGAAACTCGCTACAGTCACATGTCCAGTTCGTAAGACTAACTTTACAAGTTCGCCCATATTGTTTGTTTAAGGGATCATATGGTTCTTCAACTTCGAACTCTAAAGACCTTCTATCAAAACCACGGATTGATAAAGCAAATGCTCTTGCAATTCTGGTTGAAATTTTTTTGTGGATGTCTTCAGAAAATAAACCACCTGTTTGTATTTTAGCAAATATGGTATGTACTCGTTCAACCTAATATTTATTCAACCGATATATTATTACTTTGACTAAGTCGATTATGGGTAGGAATCTAACATCTTTAAAGACACTGTTGTCACACTCGAAAATGCAATCGCGCGGCGTCAAATCAAAATCAAAATTAAAATAAATTGTAAAAAAGTAGAGTCGCCATTAAATTTTTTATTTTTGAAAAGGCAAAATTTTGGAAAAAAAACCTTTTAATTTGGAATATAAAAAAAGTGATTTGTGAACCAAAAAATAGATTCGGGAGTCCATTGTGAGTGAGGGAGGTGTTAGGCACCTCACAACATCCGTTACTAAGAACGGTTACCCCAAGTTAGTTATGCAGAATTACCATGACCTTTAATTTATTCTAATTCTCCTTAGCAAATCATACGCAAAATAAGACGTAAAGAAATTAAATGAAATAAGACTAAAAGTGAAGGAAATTAAAGAAATGAAATTTAGAATAAACGAGAAGAAATTAAAGAAATAAAATAAAAAAATGATTATTTACAAAAGCGGACTTAACCTATGATAAGAGCCTAGGGCCTACGTACCCTTCAGAGGGATCAAAGTCCACGTAGTTCAGGTCAAGTTGTCTTTTTAGTTGATGTTTTAATTTTTGTTGTTTTTGTTTGACTTTTGTTTGATTTTTAATTTTTAATTTTTTTGTGATTTTTGATTTTTTTTCTTTTTTAGTTCTCACTCTGGATTTTTATTCTTTATTTTTTTTGAAAAGACAAAGAAAATAAAAATTACTTTTTTCTTTAACAAATAAAACAATTTGAAATGGGTTGATATGTTTTGATTTGCTAAAAGTAAATGTAATTTTACTTTCCTTTTATATTTTCAATCTTTTTTCTCTTTTCTTTTTATCATCTTTTGTTTTTTTTTTTCATTTTTTCTCTTTCTATGTCTTTTTTTAATTTTCCCTCTTTTTCTTATTTATTATTCTGTTTTATTTAATTATTATTTTTGGTTCTTTTTTTTTTTTGCTTTGTTTTTTTTATTATGTTTTGGTTGAAATGGAAAAGCATATAAAAATAATTTAAACCCCGGCGATTGAAACAATTTGGAGTTAGTATGTATGTTTCAATTTGCAAAACCTAAATTATTCCCATTTCTTAACCCTTTCTTTGATCTTTTGATTTTTTTTCATTTCTTGATCTTTTTATCTTTATTTTTGTTTTTGTTTTATTTTTTTTATTAATCAATTTCTTTGGTTCTGGCAAACTTTTCGAGAAAAGAAAAGCTAAATTGTATTTTTGAAAACTTTCATTATTTACAGAGAAAACTCCTTTTTTATTTTTGATTTTGGTTCTTGGAATGACATTTTCAAGCCTCCACTTTTGTTTGTTTTATTTTATTTTTGGGTTTTGTTTTATTAGGATATTTTGTTGAAGGGAATGAAACTCTTTTAGAGTCCTCCAATCAAAATGATTTGAAGGTTGTTTCGGGTGTTTTAAGTTACGGAACCTAAACTATTCTCACTTCTATTTTGACCTTTTAACTTTTTTTTCATTATACTTTTGATATATATTTTTTTAATTCTCTTTTGGTTTTGGGCAAACTTTAGAGGAAAAAGAAAAATTGAATTTCAACTTTTAAAAAAACTTCTTATTATTTATAAAAAAAGGGTTCTTCTTTTCATTTGTTTGTTTGCCTTTCAAGATTTAAACTTAATTCATAACTAAATCGATTTTCTATGTGATAACTTTTCCCTACTCTTCCTTCTTTTTCCTTTTACTTTCTTATACTTGAAACCAAAACTTTAAATTTCGCAAACAAGTTTTTTTTACCCTTTTTCATTCTTGTTTGTTTGTTTCTTTTTTCTTTCATTTTTTTTAATTACACTTTATTGAAATCAAGGCCAACTTGATGTGAACCATTGAAACCCAAAATTAAGAACTTATCTAAATTTTTTTGTTTACTCTAGGCCAAAAATTTGAAAATTTCTCCTTCCTTTTTTGGAATTCATACTCTTCTTTTTTTTTTTTTAAAGGCAAGACAAAACCGAATTAGGCCCGGGCTATTAAATCCCAAAAAATCCATTATCCACGTACAGAGAAAAAAAATCGTAATTTCCTAAGAGACTTATTGTCCCACATGGCTCCTCGGATGACCCTACGTGTCGGAAGGGACAAAACAATCCCACATGACATTTCTAAAAGGGAAATTAAAACAAAAGAATAAAACAAGGAACAATAAAAATACCAAAAAAATAAAAATAAAAAGTAAAAATAAAATAAAATGAAATGAACAAACAACCGTATGGCTAAGGTTCAAATGTTTAGGAATGTACATGCTTTGGGTACGTTTTTCTCATTGGCTCAGATGAGCTTTACATCATGCAAACAGACAAGGTGGGTATTACAGCAAAGAGACTCCTCTTCCCCCTTAAGACTTTCATCTGGAAATTCCCAAGTACCCTCTCCAATGATATATACAGAGCATCCACATTGAGCAGAAAAGAAACACAAAATGAAAATAATTTCGAGCCAAAATTGATCACCTATGCAATGGTAATAACATACCATCCCCGTCCAAGTTGCTAGAGGTACTAACATATTCGTCATGTTCATCATTACAAAACGCAAATTAAACGAAACTAAAAACCAGAGGCATTACTGTCAATTTTAATTCCAAAACATGCACCTTCTTATCATAAAGTCACAGCCGAGGATAAAAACCAAATTAATACATTCGAGTTTAACAGATTCAGCAATAGCCTAAGCTACAGCTACACCCAGTATCCTTTCAAGCCTTTCCTCGAACACCTAATGTGCATGTCTCCAAATAAACAACGAACACAGTATTTCAAATTCCAATTTCCCATTTCAATTCTACATTATCAGCGACCACAAACAGAGCATACAATACTAGTGGTTTACCTGTAGGGATGGTGGCAGAAGGACGGATTCTTTAGTCCTCTATTGCTCTCAAGTCGTCGATGTTTCTCGGCTCCTGCCTTTTCGAATTTCCCTGCCTTCTTCCTTTTTTTCGAACCTCTTCTCTTAGTCCCTCAATCGCAAGCTCCCTTCTTCCCCAATTAGAAGAAAATATTCTCTGCCCCTTCAAATCTCCTCCTGTCCTATCTGTCTCTCCTCGCTCTCTCGAACCCTTTTCTCTAGATTTCAAAATCTCCTTTCCCGTCTCTCTTCGGTCTCTCCCTCTCGCTTCCATTTTTTTCGGATTCCTTAAATTTTTTTCATCCTCTCAATCAAAAGGCTCCCCCTAGTTCTGGTCTCCTTCCTCTCTTTATCGGGTTCCAACCTCTTCAATCCCCTCGCCCCTATTCTCCTCCTCCTTCCCTTTTGTCTTCTGTTCCCCCAATTTCTCCTTTTTCGCCTGAGAGGTGCCTGCTTCTTTCTCCCTCCCTCTGCTTGTGTTTCTTTTTCCGTCTCTCTCTCGTGGGCTGTGCTCGTCCATCTCAGTCCTCTGATGTGTCCCTTTCAGCCCTTTGTCTCTCCCCTCTGCCCTGTTCTCTTTGTGTCGTCTTTTTGTTTTCTGCCTCCCTCGTTCTTCGCTGATGGCAGTGATTGCAGGGTCAAAAGGGGCTGGGTCAAAACGCAGGGTTACCTGCGTTTTGGCCCTTTACTTTACCTTTTTTTTTTTAAGTATTACATATTTATTTATTTTTTTTAATTTTTTTGCTCTATTTTTTTCTTCTTTTTTTTTTGATTTTTCCTTTTTGACTTTTTTCTTTTGATTTGATTTTTTTTTATCGCATGGTTTTTTTGTATTTTTATTTATTTATTTATTTATTTTCTAAAACTCTCTTTTTTTTTACTTTTTTTTTCATTTTCTCCTATTTTTCTATTTTCTTTCTTTTGTTCTTTTTTTTGCTTGTATTTTTTGTTAATTCGATTTTGTTATTATTTTTGTATTTTTTTTCTGGACAAAATACGGTGTTCACAACTGTTGATACACTCTACTAAATTTATTGTCATATGCCCCCATCGATATCCAACTAGGGTTATATGCACATGACCACTTACTTTTTGGTATGTCCTCTATCCAATTTTATGCTATTGCATGTAACTGTCATATCTATGCTAACTGTTCATCAACCAAGTGGCACTCATTCAAATATTTGATGTTCACAAACTTCTTCTTCAACCACTTAGTCTTAAACATCATGTCCAAATTGCTTGCAATATGCCGTAAACAAAACATGTAATATGAGTGAGGTGCTTGCCAACCATTTTCTGGATTTGCGATTACTGCTAAATTCCTGGATGACGATCAGATATCAAACAAATATCTTACTTATTCGGCATAACTCGCCTCCTAAGGTTATTTAAAAACTACTCCCACATCTCATGCGTTTCACCCTCAATAATAGCAAATACAAGAGGAATAATTTTTTTGGCCTTATCTTGTGAACTAGTATTGAGCAACATTCCCTTACATTTTCCATATAAAAACATGCCGTCCACTTGAATAATCAATTTCAAATGACAAAGGCATCGATACAAGGTTTAAATGTCCAGAACACTCTATGAAACATAACTGTCGCTTCTGTATCTAATACTATTTGTGGGCATTCCTTAGTGATAAATTCAAAGTATGAGCCTAGATTGAAGTGTTAGATGGCAGACAACCATCTAGTGAGAACTGCATATGATGGTTCCTAATTCCCAAAGACGATTGCAATTACTTGTTGCTTACTATACCATGCTTTTTATAAGATACTGTATAGTTAAAGATATTATGTATCCTCTCAATAATATAACGGATAGAAATAGAGGGATTTTCTATGACCATCGACATAATATTCGATACTCTTATATCAGAGTCTAACTTTGGATGATCTTGTGATAGTATAGAAGAAACACAACTATGTAGGCCTGCATACTTCATTACTCGTTAGTTATTTTCTCCTTCAGATTAACAAGCCCTTATCCGCCAATTGCATCGTACACCATATTATGGACAACGGTACTCCACATACTTTATTAATGATTGGTGTACCTTGAATGTGTGATGTATGCGAACTAAATACAATTTCGCAGCATGGCTAATTGACTGTTTATTAGAAAACTACATCCTAACATACATCTACTGATCATCATTCAGATCGATAATCCCTTCCATGTCGGGCATCTCAAATTCACTCATATTGGTATTACCAATCTAAGATAAAAAGGAAAATGCTCAGTTAGAATACTGGTTCAACGGAGTGACTGAATCTTCTTTAGCATTAATACCATCCATATCATAATCTCTATATTCATTGTCATTTGGTGGAGCGTCATATTCATCTTCCGCCTCAAACTTCGGTTGCATCTGGAGGATTTGGATGATTGTTATTGCACATTAATAATCCAGATGAACTCGGCTGAGATACATCATTGACGAGTGACATTTGTTGAGAATTAAAAGGTTGCGTCTCAAACAGATGAACATCTCTAACATAAGAGCTAAATAAGGAAACTGGCTTATCAGGTCTATCAATCTGACATGCACATGGATTTGTTACCAGTTCAATGACATCATTCTCTTTCATACTTGGACTTACATCATTAGTTGAGATATGCACATATAATTTTGGTATCCCCAATTGGGATGGAAAGTTTCGGTTTGCTTGCCGCATTGTTTGGATATCTGAATCGTTTTTTAATATACACAGCAAATACCAAGTTGGATTAAATGACCGTAGGCATTGGTATACTAATTCAGACATATACTGTCTTGCCTAAAGTCGTAATTTTTCCCCAACCACACTCTTCAACTATTCAAGAACAATATCGGCATCGACTCTTAATAATTTGGGTTTCTTACAGACAAACGTTGTTCCTTCATTGATTTTCAAAATTCTTCCATTTGTATAAAATGCATATAATCTCTTTTATTCTACTCATTAGAAAACTTTTCCAATGTCTGTGTATAAATAATAATTAAACATAATATATTAATATTCTATAAATTTTATCCCATTTCTATAATCTTCACTCTTAATTAATATTAATATTCAATTTTAATTAACACATAAATACAATGAGTAACCTTATAAAAATACTCAAAGATTACAAATAAAGATAACATTAGAATAAATTAAAAGAAAATAAATAATAAATGAAACAAAAAAAATTAATAATAAATGAACATAAATTAAAAATTTTATATAACAATTAATTACAAACCTAAAAACAAAGATAATAGATGCTTTAATGCTAAAGTCTTGAACGCGAAACTTGAAGAAGATAGAATAATTATATATAATGAG
The DNA here is from genome assembly GCA_026724425.1 of Erythrophleum ivorense. NCBI lineage: Eukaryota > Viridiplantae > Streptophyta > Magnoliopsida > Fabales > Fabaceae > Erythrophleum > Erythrophleum ivorense. Next base: position 35,448 of record JAIUCV010001192.1, read on the forward strand.
TATAAAAGAAGAAGATGGAAAAATATTTTAGAATGAAAGAGGAAGAAGCAAACATATATGAGAGCATGAATGAAGAAAAGAAGAGAAGAGTTTTACATTTTGAAACAAAAATAAAGTGGGGGGAAAGTTTATATATATAATAATCAAAAATTTTTTTTATTAACCCCTAAAATGGGGGTCAATGTATATACTGACCTTGACGGGTCAGTTGTCAGCATTGACCCTTAAGGGTCAATTCATTTTTTTTTTTTAAAAAGGATCCAGAATCTATTGCTTTGCATCTCTCAAAATTAAAAAAATAATTTTTAATTGGGACGTGGAGCTATAGGCTCCGCGTCCCATATTAATTTTTTTTTTAAATTTGTTATATATATTAAGAAATTGTTCTTAAAGTTAAATATATTTTTTGTTTTCTGTTTTATATTCAGATTGAAAAGCCGATAAAATATAGTTTTTCTTTAAGCATGGTATTATATATTTTAAGAAAATTATGAATACATATAAAATTAATTTTTAAATATGGTTTATTTTGACAAATTAATTTTTAAATATAAAACTAATAAGATTATGTCTTTTGCAAAAAAAAATGAATAGGTCAAGATTCAGTCTAACCTGTTTGATTGTCGAGCCAATTCAGCCAAATTTATTGAATTATAAAAATTATACACAATTGTTAGAACCTGATTAATTCGGTGGTCGATTCATTAGTCATTAATTAAACCAAAACAGATTAATTCAGGTCCAATAACTTTGTTTAGATGGTTGAAAGGGGGATTAGATGTCATATTTGAAGCTAATTTTTTTTTAATACATTGATCAAGGGCTAACCTTGTCAATGATTGTTTGAAAGAGAGATAATTCCCCGTTGTGCCTATTGTAGTTTTTATTTTATTTTATTGAAGAGGCAGCAATATTTTATTAAATATAAATTATTGTTCATGCCTCATAAATTGCCACTTTCCTTCAGTAATTTACGGATCGACATGTTTGGATAAGTTCGGGAAATTTGGCACCAAAATCAAAGCTCCAGTTATGGAACTAGTACCTTGGTCAATAGATCACAGCAAATGCATTTGTCGTTAAACTTAACGAATCAAATCATTAAACTCGGGGTTCAGCTATATATACAATTTAATAAAAATATTGCATTGAAAATCTTGTTGCAATTTAAAATTTAAAAATACACTCTTACGCAATTGATTAATTAATTATAAAAAAAGTAGATCCAATTTTGGGGACCATTAACTACTGCAAAATAATTTTAAAAAAATTGTATCACACAACTAAAAAAAATTCATCACTGGTATTGCTTAACATATATTTTATTGCTAATATTTTAAAAAGCACATTTGTTCTATTTTATTTCAAATTGAAATTCAATTGAAATAAATATAGTTAAGCATGTAACGCTAGAGTAATTTTGCCCCAAAAAATGTAGTAGTTAAATTATTTTTTTTTCTTAAAAAATCACTAATTTCTTAATCCTCTTTTCAATGGTGTATCATTTAGAAGGGGGGGGGGGGAGAAAAAATGAATTGTTTAATGTCCCTATAAATATTTCTATTTAATTAATTGGGGTGAGGTACGTATGGAACAGGGAGGAGATAGGTGGAATAAGTTAACTTAGTCCCATCCTTCAGTGAAACGAAAGTATTAGGAGTCGTTGCTAAAGAAAAAAAAAAGATTGTGGAGAAAATGAAAAGTAATTTTAAACATAAAAATTGTTTTTATATCTCTATTTTAAATAAATAATAAAAAATTATTAAATATTAATAATATAATAAACATTATTCCATATATAACTTAAGTTTTTAAGATTTGTTTAGTATACAAAAAATTAAATATAAAAATAAAATAAAATAATAATTGTATAAATAAAAATATTTTAATATTCTTATTTTTAATAATTAAATAATAATTATAAAAACATAATAAACATTTAACAAAATTTTCTTTTTTCTTTTCTTCTTCCCTCTTGAAGCTATTGTTTGGTTAAAACTACAACCTCCCACCGAATGTGACTCGAGCTTCTTCTCTTTGGGTACCAAACGGGCCCTTATTATTTGGTTAAAACTTCAACCTCCGATCGAATGTGACTCAAGCATGATTGCATGCACGAAAATGAAAGCTATGGATCGTAACAGCTATGTACGTACAAGGAAACTAGGATATAGCCAACTGGCTCTGTGTGAACGCTTTAATTTGAGCCAATAATTAAGAGTCGAAAAATTTAGAAAAAATTATTATAATTAAAGACATCAAATTAAGATATTTATATTAAAAGATTTTAAATTTTAAAATTATTTTTAAAAAAATTAAATTACATAAAAAAATTATAATTCAAGATCTCAAATTAATTTTTTTTATCCTTTGATCTTTTAAAATAATTTCAAATTTTAAAATTTTTTAATTTAAATATCTTTAAAATTATTTTTCCCAAAAACTTGTGATGTCCACTGAAGTCACTAACTTGCCACCATCTTCGTCAAACACTACTGCAATAATAGTAGGAGCTTCTTGAAAGAGAAGTGTGGAATTCCGAGATAAAATTAGTTAGTTCTCTATTGTTATTTTATAAAGTAAGTAAGTTAATAAAAAATAGTCATGTGTACATGTTATAACTGATAGTTATTGAAAGTATGGCGTATGTTGTTTTTGTGTATATGACAAAGCAGAAATTTAACTTTAAGACTTCTTATTTTTAATTAGTTATTCATGTCATGTATTATTAAACCATATCTAACTAATGACTTACATAATAATCTTGTTATGCTATTTTTAAATATTTGCTATCATATCTTTGTCAATAAAAATCACTACAACAAAATGACAAAATGGTGACTAAAGTGTCAATCGAAAAAATATTTTTTTTTTGTTAAAAATATATTATTTTTAACTAAAAGTTCAATTATTCTATCAATCATATTTTTTTTAGTTGGTAAATGGTTATCTATTGAATTAAAGTTGCAAAACAGTGATAAATAGTAACTCTAGATCCTTTGCAGCTTTTTTTTTTAATTTTCAATTGCATTTTAGTCAATAGAAAAATAAAACAAACAATTGAAAATTAGTAAAAAAATATTTTTTTTACTGACTTTTGCTTTGAAACTATTTCCTAGTAGGAAATAGCTTTTTCTTTTCATTTTTTATATTTAATTTTTTTATTTTCTTTGTTAAAAAATAATATTTTTAATTTTATTTTCATTTTAACTTTTTGCCAACTATATATTATTACATTGTTTTTATTATTTTTCAGCTTTTGTTTTAAAATATCTACCTTCATCTTTCTCCTACATTTTTCTGTATCTTTTATTCCTATATATTTCATCTTCATTTTTTCCCCTCATCTTTTTGTATAAATTCTGCAAATTTTCAACATCCATTAAAAATATATTAATGTATAAAAAATTTGCAACAAATATTACAAATAAAAATTGAAATAGCTTCACATGAAAAAAAAACTTAAAGAAAGAAAATGAAGCAGTTTCAAATGAAGAACTTCATATCACAAAAGTTTGATAAACATATAAAAGGAAGAAAAAGAGAGAGAGAGAGAGAAAAGAGAGAAGAAGATTAGTTGAAAAGCATTTTTAGGTGAAGAACTTCAGATAGAAAGAAATAACTTCACATAAAAGAAATTAGAAAATCAAATTGAAGAGAGAATCCTTAAAGGTTCAAGCATAAAGGAAAAAAGTTATGTATTTATGAAAAAAAATAAGAATTTGGTGGGTTTCAAATTGGTATGAGATTGAAATTTGCAAGTTTCTAAAATAAAGTAAAGTGAGTTAAAAAAAAATTTGCATACCAACTGAAATTTGGTTGGTCTTACCTGCCATGTTTTCATTGTTAATTAAAATTTTAACTTGTTATATATTTTATTATATATTTCATATTTTTGTTAATATATCTTATGTTTTATTTAATACATGATTTAAATTTATATCTAAATAAAAATATATACATGTGCAATTTATTTTATTTTAATAAAATATTAAAATGCTTTTATATATATATATATATACGTATATATTTAGTAATGATACTTTAAAATGCCGAAACTAGAAGTTACATATTTAAAAAAAATTAACGAGTTATAATTTTACGGTGAGATTAAAACTATGTTAATATATTATATATTATGGGGCGATTGTTGCAAGGCTGACAATGACATCTTTGATAGTTTTTCATGCAGTTTTATTTTTTATTTTTTATTATTATTTACTATTTAGCAATTAAAAACTTTTTATTTATCTGAAAATTAGTTGAAATATCATATAAATGTTTATATATATATATATATATTTCTCATAATAGTTGAGATTCAGTTGCAAAAATCAGTTGATAATCCTTAGCACTGTTGTGGTGAATATACATATAAATGTTTTATACATCTTTACATTATATGATCGAGTTTCTTATAAAAAAAAAAATCGCATGTCACTTTTTATATTGGGGAACTTATAACAAACACTTATAAAATTTTACTTTACAAGTTTAGTCTTTATTAATGAAGAGATTGAAACCTTATAATAATGCAATTGAAAAACATATCTTAGGGTTAAAAATGACATAGTTTAGGGTTGTCACGATGATCAATTGGGTATTGATTGCTCAACTCGAATAAGATAAAAAGGGCAAAAAGCTAAAGAGAGGGAGTCCGGTCTTGTGAGTATATCCTACCTCTTAATTAGATGAGTAATTGATCAATGTCAAACATGCCCATAACTTGTAACCCCACATATATAATAATTCCAAACAAATCTTAATTAATGACTCATCAGCGACAATAAGCTGTGACTGAAAATGTGGTCAAGCTTGGCCAATTGAAATGACAGTACTGCAGATTGTAGATCGATTATACACTATAATCGCTTATCTACTTGCTTCTTCCAATGTTAGTCTATCGATAATGCGTTTTTCTTTTTTTAATTTGTTACAGGAGTTTCATGATATGAGGAGGAGGGTAGTAAAAGAGTTAAAAAATAGAGATGGAATCAAATTTATTCCTAATTTAAGAATAAAATTGGTGTCATATATAGCTATAAGCTCACCAACCATGATTATTGATTGTTAAAATATTTAAATGTTATATTCAAACATGATTGTAGATTTTTTTTAATTGTTTTATTTTATATTAAAGGATTTTTATTTTCTATAAAAACTCATCAAATTTTAAATTTGAATCATTTACAAAATAACAAAACCCTAGCTAACTTGAAGTATATTGAAAATGGAAAACACAGCGTTTGACATAGTCACTATTCATTACTTCATATTATACCATAGTCCATAGACCACATCACAGCTCCAGCCTGTTTTGATGGCTAAATGAAAACTGTCCTGTTAGGTCCAAAGCGGCCTCTAGCACTATAATTAATCATATAGTTTAATGAAGCTTTAGATTAACAAGCCAAAAATCCCAAAATAGATGTTCATTCTGAGACATATAGAATCTCGTGTAAACACACTTCGAGATCTTGAAGATAATTATGAGCCAAGCATTGGGTTCTTTCTAGGAAGCAGCTTACATAGCAAGCTTTGACAATAAACATGAGATTTAATTTGAACATTAGAATATGAAAATATTAATGTTGCATAAGGAAAGAGAAGTTGTAAAATAATAAAATCCAAAGCCTAATTAAATAGGAGCAATTTGCTGGATAGGTTCAAAGTTCAAAGTGGAACTAATTATTTTAGCACCCATTTTGACTTCCAAATTGGCTTCTTCTGAGGTTATATTGGAGTTGAATTCAAAGTCATAGGGAGAGGGCCCATTCCACAGACTTTTTCTCGCATTTTATGTCTCTTGGGAGGAACACAGAAAATGGAGAAAAATCCAACACAGGTTATTAAATTCTAAGTATCAAAATACCAAAATTTTATTGAGAATATATATATTATATAATCCCATGATTAAGGAATGCTTATATATAACAATATCGGGTAGAAGCTGTATAAAAGGGTTATAATTAGTCAAACCTAGCATTATTTTGAGTTTATGATGCTTTTTAGTAAAGAAGAATGAAAAACCAAAAAAAAAAAATTTTTTAAATAAATGACATGAGTCTAATGACATAATTTTTAGTATGAAAAAAAAATAATGTTAAGGATTTCATCTTTACTCTCCTTCTAGAAAATTGTCAGGATTCGATTTTTATCATTCTCTTTCTCAAAATTTTCAGCGAGCAGCGTTAATTCTTTGCACAAAAATAAAATTAATAAAGACTTAAAAAAAGGTAAAGTGGGATGTAATTGTCAATTACTATCTCAAAGATTTTTTTTTTATTAAAAGCAAAACTTATGTACAAATTTTAGATTTTTTATTAAGATATTTAATAAAACATGATAAATAGATATATTTACAACTCATCACTACATAAATATATATTTTATATTTATCAAAGAATTTGATAATAAAGGTTAACGTGAAAAATTAAAAAACTTTACTTTGTTTCATAATTGAAAGAGTTTGTCCCGTTGGTTACTTCTAGCTGGACAGGAAAATATTAATATTTGAATTTTAATTATTAGTGCGAACTCTTTTCAATTTGAAAGTGCAGATGTCTAAGATATTATACTAAGAAGAATCTTCCCGTATTAATTTAAATTTTTGCTTGGTTGATCCCAGCTACGGTGGAAAACAGCATGCTCTCCCTTTCTTTTCTTTGGTTTTGGTAAAACATTTCGTATCCTTTAAGTTACAACATATTTTTAATCTTTCAATTTTATATCAAGTTTTATTTTTTTTATTTAGTTTTTTTTATTTAATTTTTTAAACTTTATCTTAAATTTTATTTTCTTCCTTTAACTTTATCTGATTTTAATTTAGCCATTTAATTTGAACTCTTATTTTACTTTTGTATTTTAGTTCTATTTTGTTTTAATTTTACCCCTTAACTTATAAAAATCACTTAAATATTTTTTTTAACACTATCAAATTGTTTAATAGAAAATTTTTATATGGTCCCGTGATAGTTGGTAGGAGAATATTAAAGTTATTAATGAGTCACACAAAATTTTTTTGTTAAGCATTTTAATTTAATGATATTAGATGGAAGGAAGCATTTGAATACCTTTTGAAAATTAAAGAATTAAAATAAAATAAAAAAAAAGAAAAAAAAAAGAAAAATATGAAATAAAATTAAGAGACCAATTGGAACCAAATGAAATTAAAAGATAAAAGTAAAATTCAAATAAAATTAAAAACTTAAAATATAACTTTTTACTTATTTATAATTTATTGTTATCTTTCACTCATATATTTTATGTGCGCGCCTATATATATATATATATATATATATATATTAGAATGGAATTGCGGGATTTGGATTTTTTATAATAATATTCCAATATTAAGCGACAAATGCATATATTAATAAAAATGAACATTGTATCTTACTTTGAATGCAAATAATTATGTTTCAATAAGTGTTAACGTGCAGGCTTTTTTAGCCTAATATTATAAAAAAGTATTACTTTTTAAAATCCTAATCAACAAATTTTATTGCAGATGCTAGACTTTTACTATTTGGTGCTTTTTTTTTTTTTGGGGAATTTCGAACAACTCGCCCTTAATGAAGGCGAGTTCCCTAAGCGGCAAGGGCAAGATTTTAAATTTTATTGTAAAATTAATATTATAAATAAATCTTATATTTAAAAAAAATTGAACCTAATATTTAGGACTTTTTGACTTCATTGAGAGCAAGTTACTTCTAAAAAATTAATATTTAAACCTCCAACACAGGTAACTTGCCCTAGGGCGAGTTGTTCTAAATTTAAATAATAATAATAATAAATGTAGAAAACATAAAAATATAACATCTTGATACAATAAAATTTGTTGACTAGGATTTTGAAACATAATATTTGTTGTTAGTGTTAAGAAATTTTCCAGTACTCATGATGGCATATATAATTGATAAAATTTAAGACATTTTGTAGACTATCAAAATTGTCACGACTTAAATGTTATTAATATATTATTATTATTATTATTATTAGCAGTAGTAGTAACATAATACATGCGATTCTTAATTTATTTTTAAATAATTTTTTATATAAAATTTAATTTATAATAATTTTTATATTTTGAAAATAATAATAATAATAATAATAATAATAATAATAATAATAATAATAATAATAATAATAATAAGTAGTGAGAAGTTACGTATTTTATCTTTCTTACATGCTTTTTAATTTTTTTGTTACATTATAATTTATATTTATATGCTAATATAGTTTTAAATTCCAATAACTAGAAATTTTTAAAGTAATATATATTAATATTAAATTATGAAAGTGTGAGAAAAGAATTAAATAAATTATTGAAATCAAAACATCAACTTACAGAATTTGATGGTCGAGATTCTCCGTCAAACAAAAAACAAGGACTCTCACTATATATTCTTGTGTAGCAAATTAAAGCTTATTATCTTATAAACACTATTTAAGACAAGCATGAAAACTGTTAAACAGAATAAAAAAATTACAATAAAAGAAACATGATGGATAGATTTACCTTGCTGCTACTTTGCTTTTTTTTTTTAGCCCAAAAGGCAAATTAGCCCTAATGGGTACTAGGCCTATGGGCTTAGATCCATGAAAGCAAGACCTTTTTTTTTAGAAAAAAAAAAAGCAAGGTCATTAATTGAAGTGGAAATAAGTATTAGTAGACTATTGTAATTTGAATTTATTTCAATTTATTTATTAAATAAATAATTTTAATTTATATAATAAGTTTGTTTAGCTTAATAAGTTGAACTTAAAATTTTAATAGTTGACTCATAACTCAATTAACAATAAAACATTATTTTATATATAAATATATTATATTCATATAAAATTATATTAAATATTATTTGTTAAAAATATTGTAATACATACTTTTGTAGTATTTTCTCACACATATAGATATACATTGTATTTTTTTATTTTTTTATTTTGATTTTATATGTGCATATATATATATATATATACATTATATTTGTATTATTGTTCATGAATTATTTAGGTTTGGTTCATTTATTAAACAAGTCAAGTTTAATCACAATATTTTATTTAATAAAGTTGAGCTTAAGTCACTCTAATTTAAATGAACATCTTTGATTAAGCTAAATTTCGATTTGGTTAGACTCATTTATGCACAAAGTATTAAATCATACTTTTCTTTTCTAGCTTTCAATATAATTTCGTGAATAATCACTAAATGAAAAAGGGAAGCTAGTAATTAAGGTGAATGTAAATGATATAGTACGAATTCTCTTCTATATTTAGTCTCTTGCTTGGATGTTATCTATATAAGATGAATATAAAAGGGTAAAAAAATATAATTGTTGTTGAGATAATACTAATAGCATCAATGAATCATTATATGTTGAGTGTAGGAATAGAGAAAAAAAGTATTTCAAAAAGACTAAATCTCACATTACGCAAAATAAGAAAGTTATGAATGTATATATATTAAGATATGTTATGGAGTTAGTAAAAGGGTTAAGGAATGAGGTGGGCCCGCGTGCACAAAAGCGAAATAAATTGGGCTAAACTCAATTAAAACCCATCAATTTCCTCCTTGCATGCAAAATAATATGCGGTGGGAAAAGTATTATACAAATCCAATAGCCATCTTTAATACTATTAATTTTTGTAACCTCTTCTCATAATTTTGTTTGATTTCCAACACCCTTCTCATTAAACCACCAAAGTTCTATTTATATGTATATGCTTTTGTTTAGGTGCTTCTTCGAATATTTTCCTACAATTTTGTATCCCTAAACCTACATTAAGAAGAATATATTTCATCTTAGGAGATATCTGTGAAGGTGGAATAATCCTGAAAAATAACGTCCTATGATGTGACTCAGATTTAATGAAACTACCCCGCCTACATTATATATATCTAACGATAAAAAGATCACATTTTAGTCGAGGTTTTTATATAGGTGAATTTGATTTCTATCCAACTTTTTTTCTTATTTTTTACTTGAAAATTTTATACTTCTTATGTAATTAAAAAAATAAAGAAAATTTCTGTTAAACTATATTATACTTATTCTTTTTATAAGAAGACTAAATGAGAAAAAAAGGTGGCTTAAAAAAAGGAATAAAAGTGATGTTAAACTTTTTTTTTAATGGTAAGGGGTCTGAGATGGCAAATTTTGTTGGAATCAAATGGCATAGGAATTAGCAGATTGATTGCAAAATTGGGCTATTTCAAAAATAAGATACATGAGCCCAATCGAAAGAGGAAGGCCTTGTGCATTAGACATTTGTCCAAATTCTTCACAGTTTGAAATTTTGATAAAAAAAAGTTCTTCTCATTATTTTGGACATTTTCCTATCTTAATTTTCTTTCTATCTAGAACATATATTCTTTTGTAAAAGGAAAGTGACATGGGCATCTATAACTTTGGTTGCCATTAGATTTTTACAAAAAACTAGTATCATTAAATAAAAATATATATCTTTGGAACAAAAATACTTGAGAATATATTCACAGCTATTATAGATTTAGATAAACTTGTAGGCATATTTCCTTTATTTGTAGAACTAACACAATTCATATTTGTCCAGGTTGATAACAAAGAAACAATGAAAGACTTGTTATTTATACAATTTCTTGATTCACATTTGTGGTTATATTTTTTTCCTCAAATTCTTCAATATGAACTATATATGTGTGTGTAGAGTAAAAGTATACTCAAATCAGTTCTTGAACAATTAGGAAGATATTTAGTCATATTGTTATAGTATGTTTAAGAGAATACATATTTTTTAAAGGTTGACCTTAATATTTGAATTTGAGCATTCAAGATTAAAGACATACTTAAGTAATCATTAGACCAACTTCTTGGGTTATATTCAAATTATATTAATACACTATTCAATTGATATTTGTTTTGATAAATATCGCAATATAGAGTTAGAAGGAAACTTCAAAGTGAGAAAGAAAATTTATTAAGAGTAAGAGAAGTAAAGAAAGAGGAACTGAGACTAGTTTAAACTTTGAATCCTTTTTTTGGCTACATGGCAGCTTTTATTTATATTGTTTTAAAAGGCAAGCTAATGATAAAGTTTTAATCAAGATGTGTAGTGGAGTCGTAGAAACTACTTAGCTAAAGTGTCTTGCTTGTAGAGCACACTATTTAAGACAAGTTTTAGTGTCAATACATTGTATGAAACTTGTGTATTTAGAGCTGTTGGTCTCTCTAAGACTTAGTGGAGTGGAGTAGATTAGATTATATCATTTTGGACTTGTGATACTCTTATGCTTATAAGTCTCTCATAATACTTGCCACTAAGTCTACCAGTAAAGTGCAAATTAAATAGGCTTTAGGAGAAGTGTCTTTTGAATTTTTATGAATTGGTTAGAGGTTTGATGATTCCTGATATTTCTTATAATTAATACAATGTTTGGTGAGATGGCAAGGGTCAGTCCCCCTTGTCAATTTATATTATTAGGTAACACATTTTTGTGCTCTCTATGATTCACTATGTTCACATGTTATGCTCTTTTGGTTGGTTGTCATGGGATATGAATAGTTGCTTCTACATTTTTTTTGTAAACTTTATTCTCTAGGTTATTGTTACACTTCATGGTCGATCTCTTGCTTGACCTACTTTTTCCTTACTTGTTTGTGTGAGATATTTTAACTTCCTTTTAATCATGATAGTTTTAACATCCCAAAAATTAAACTTTTAATTAAATTAATATAAGGTGAATTGAATTATTTATTTAATAATTACATGAGATAATATGGGACTTTTTTGAGTTATAAGTACAATGAAAATTAAGGAATCTATTGGGAATAAAATAAAATCTTATGAGGTCAAGTAGGAATTTAATAACAATTATTAGAAATTTTTAAAGAATTAATTAATTTATTATATCATGGGTAACTAAGTAATAAACACTTGAGAAAAGAATTTTAGTAAATTTTCTAGACCTTTAGAGTCCTAAAAATATAGGAAAATTAATTAGAAAATTCTAAATTTAGGTGAAATTTATGGGTTAAAATGTAATTATTAAAGTTTAAGGTCAAAGGATCATTTTAGGTTAGGATCAAATTACAATTTTTCCTATAGCTAGATTATGATTTTACCCAAAATGAAAACTATGAAATTAAGAAAAGGTTTTTATATGAAAATGACCACATCAATGATTAGAAGGATTTTCATTATTGGAGTTTCCAACAAATCAAAACACAAAGTGAGAAATGTTTGAGTCAAAAATCATAGAGGAAGTAAAAAATATCCTTTGAACATAGATGATGAAAGAAAACATGAAGAGCAAGAAAGAAAGCTTCTTGAGGAAGCCACCCAGCCTTTTACCTTTTTTAACTAAAGCAAGCTTACTCAAGAAGCATTGAAAATAGAAGGAGAAAGGGAGACTTCAAGAGAGGAGAGACTAGCTGATAGAAAGAGAAATAGAGAGAGAGAGAGAGAGAGAGAGAAAGACTTCACTAAGGTAGTCAACTAACCTCCATTCCCTAAAAATGAGACTTCTCTTTCCAACTGCTTTGTTCCTTTATCTAAGCACCATACACATACACACTCTTTATAATGTACTAAGAGAAAGCTTTGGTAGAGAGAGCATAAAGGAAAGAAAGAGAAAGAGAAAAAAATATGTAGTTATAGAAGAGAATAGGAAGGAGAAACTAGAGGAAAAGAAGAAGAATTTGGAAAGAGACTCAAGGTTTTTACATCCATTGCCTGTGCATATGGATAGCTTTACCCTTTCTTTTTCATCTATTCTTCTTCATCCTTTTCTTCTATCATCTTCTTTAACATGTACTGTCAAGAATTTAGCATAAAGAATCTTAGTAGGATTTATGGAATTAAATGGTGTTTTGATGAACATTTGTTGGTAGGATAGTGTATGAATCATATTAGGTTATATCACTTGAAAATGGTGTTTTGGAGACATAAAAAATATGTTTTTGCTAAACAAAAGCTTTAAGCACAACCAAGCTATATAAAAGAGCATGGCAGTGCTTATCTTCATGAGTGTTGGAAAATCACATGGTTAGCCTATGTAACTCATTGTTTTGGGCCAAAAATGATGCACACATTCCAAATCCAAGAGATGCACTATTTGGCCATGTAAATACACACATGCCATGCATTCCTTCCTTGTTTTGAATGTTTTAAATATTTGAGAAGTACATAGTTTAGCCATGTAAAATGGCATAAGCCGTGTGTAGCCTAAAGATTTGTTTTTATTAAGTTTCATATGTTTTCATGTGATGCTTGTATTTGGTATTTGCATATCTATATATGGAATTAATGTTTGAAAGAAGTTTATGCATAAGTTGCCTTTCTAAATTCTCTTGGAACTCAAAGACTATAAATTAAGTAATACCTCACATAATTCCTTGAGTAAAAAATAATATGAAGGCCCATGCATAGATGACTAAAATCTAAACTATTACTATGCATAGATGATTATGACAATAAAACAACTTAATTCCTTATGCACGGGTGACTAAACTATGAACCTTTCCCATGCACCATGCATAGATGACCTTAAATATAGAATACCATGTACTATAACATAGACTTAATTAAGACATTGAAAGCATTGAAAGACGTGGTAAAAAGAAAAATAGTTCCATTAGAATTAACATAAGCAATCATCAATGGATGTATCATTTATAAGCCTTGTATGCATGCTTAATTTATTATATTATATGCATGTTTGACCCTGTGCATACACACACACATACTTGCATGCATGCTTGATCTATAATACATATGTGTATGTTTGTGTGCCCTATCCATGATATATATATGTGTTTGTTAGAATTTAATGCTATAAAAGAAGATTATTTACATTTGATGAATATGACTTAGATAACCTAGAATATAAGTTTAAGTGATATATTACATTAAGTTGTGTATATTTATATTGCATGATAATTATTGTTGCTAAGAAAAGTATTCTACAAATAAAGAAAATTCAAAAAAGAGATAGAGTTCTCAAGGAATGGGATCTTGATAGAAGGTAATCTTTAATAGATGTAATTCTTAAATCCTAATTTAAAAATAGTCTCTGAGAGATAAATTTTTCAAAAGATGAAATTCCATTAGAAATTGGTTTTCATCAGTGGAGACAATGTTCTTAAAGGGCTGAGACCTTACAAGAAATTGTTTATAAGGAAGGATATAATCATATAAGAATAAAGAGGGTTAGAGTCCTTCCTAAGTTTTAGTCTCATTCTTTTAAGGATAGGGTTATGACAAGAGGGTTTAAGGCTTGTGGATTCATTCTAAGGGACACCCTAGCAATGTGACTCCCATCCATCATGATATGTTCTAATGATAATAAGGATTAAAAAAATAATTTTTCTATTTGACGATGATGAAAACTTAGGTCTCATATTAAGTAGTATGAGATGTTTGGTGGGTTACTTATGATTATGAAAACCAAGGTCTATATCAAGTAGTATGAGATGAAGATCATCTGTGTCTTCTTAGAAAGGTATGCACTATGATATGATACGAAAATGTACTTGTTGGAATATTGATGCATATGAAGCATGAGATATGTTAAGGTTTTATGATTGATAAAGCATGTTTATGTGGCACAATAAATATGATAAGCTAAGACGGTAATGATCAAATTGAAATGATATTGCTTAAGAAATGACCTTGAATAATTTAGCTAAAGATAATGGTATCATATCATTATATTTGCTTACAATTATGCGTGATAGATGAATTCTTTTAGAAGTGCTTAGCTATATTGATCATATCATGATATATGATATCCTACCATGGTAAGTTTAGCATAATACTTTATATTTAGAAATATTGCCATGAGATCTTTAAATGATTTGAAATAATTATACATTTTATGACTTTTAGGTTGTATGTATTCTAGTATGACTTATGTCCTTACACATGTATATATGTTCTCTTGTTTGTAAATGTTATCCTATGATATGTTTGCTATCCTTTATGCTATAGATAGGAAAAGGGGAAATGAAAGAAAAACATTTTTTGCATACATGACAGCTAAACTATTACTGATTTTCCTAACTTATAGTGTTCTTATTAAAAATGTAATTCTCACTATACTTAATAAAATGTTCAAATAAGGAACATCTATTTGCTTGACTCTAGGATGATAGTAGATTAACTTATTGGCTTCACAGAATTACAAACATGGGTAGATCATATAAAGAAGAGAGAAATAACACTTGGCCTTGTTATTGGATTACTGTAATAATAGTATCATGATATGATAATATGCTTAGTTATATAATTTCAAAGTCTTTGTATTTACTAGTATTACAATCGACTTTAATATATCTTTATAGTCAGAAAGTAATATTTGTAATTCTATATGGATTATCATGTAAGCCACATCTTAAATATTAAAGTAGTTTCCTTTAATAATATTTTAATGAAAAAATAGACAAATGATATAGACTATGAAATTAATAATCAAGTTGAAATTCTACTATAATTCCACCACTCATATGAAGTAAATAGGTTACATAGCATCTTGAAAAGTTAGAGTATTATAATAGTGCCATTTCTCGCTAGCTTCAAAAGTGCCACAACAAATTATGACTATTAAGCTTTGCAGGAGGATTATCATGTTTCTCTTAATGTTGTTCTTTTAGCCGTTACGAATCATTATGCCATCATTAACAAAAGGAATGATGAGGCTACTCTATAACATATGAGGAAACACTTCACATGGGTATATACTTTCCTTTGAATAAGCACTTAACTCTTATAGTGGCATCTTTAGGGGTCAACTAAGGCATCTTTAGGGGTCACCATTGATCAGTTGATCCCACTCACCCTTTGACACATCATCAACTTTGTTGCTTTTTTCTAGTTTAAGGGAGTGGGACCATCATTTCCAATTGTTTTGTTATTATTATTATTATTTTGACATTGTTGAGTATATGTATGTAAGGGGTATGTTCTTAGTTGAGGGTAGGCCTAATCGTTGTCTTTTTAGTGGTGGTTTCATGGTGTCAGTGAAATGGACACATCATTTCATTTATGTTTAGAAACACAAACACTCCTTTTTTTTTTCTCTCATTTAAGGTCATTCTTTTAAGTTGGATTATGGCATAGGGGAAATGAGGAGGCAAAGCAAGGGTATAATCAATGATGATGCTAAGTCGTTTGTTGAGTTTTGTTGAAGGGTTTTATCTCGATGGGATTCCATTGTTGGCTTTAAGCTTGGAGCTAGTGTCAAGGTACATTGGCATAATATCTTAGTTTTCTAGGTTATGTAAAGGTGAGTATGTCAATGTTTTGATAGAGCAAAAGGAAAAATACAAATTTTCACATGTTGTTACCATTACTATTAGGTTCCAATCATTTGTGGTTGGAAAGTGATGCTAGCAAACTAAATGTCACATCCCTCGTACACAAGCCTTCCTTGAAGCTATTTATCATGCCATATACTTCATTTTTAATCAAGAAGCTATGAAGGACTCTTAAATTTCTCATTTACAATTTAAGTGTGTTTTATGAATTTCATTATTATTTTGCTTGCACGTGATGCTAGGCATGATCCTCCCTTGCAATTGTTGATGTGTTGTCTCTTTTCCTTAATTCAAGCTACTAATGTAGTTAGAAATGTTCAAAGGTTTGGTTTTATTTGACTAAATTTTGGACCAAAATCACATCAAACTAAGTAAGTCAATTGGGCAAACGGAGAATTTATTTGACTTTGAATAATAGTTAGATGTTTTTGGTTTTTTTAGGTGATTTATTTGTTTGTTTATTTTTATTTTTCAAATGTTTATGTAATAATAAAAAATTAAATGTGATATGACTCAGATGTTCATCATTATCAATTTACATTTCTTTTTCAAATAACCCCCTTATAGACTATTTCCTCCACCAATTATCTGTTATTTATATAATTAACTAGTTACTTGTAAATATTAAATTAAATATTATGCAAAAGTCGAACAATCAATTTTTATTTATTATTTATTATATAATCTTTCATTATATATATATATATATTAAAATTATACATTAAATATATTAGTGACCAAATTTATTTTGTACTCACGTTTATATTGGTACGTTATTTTTTTTGTTTTGGCGAGCTATGTTGGATAGAGTTAGAGAATCAAAAAGCATCTTTGGTTTAAAAATATTTCATTTATTTATTTATTTTCTTCGAAAAATAGCTCTCGTCAAGGCTAAAATACCTCTCCGTGACCACTTACACGCACCTTCATGATATATAGAATTCACCTCTGACTTTAACTGCGCTAATTTTATTCCGCTCTTGTATATCTAATCGCAAGGCCTCTGGCACTCGAATAAACAAAAACTTACTGCTACTCCCTACCACAGTGACTGAAAGGGGAAAAAAAAAACTAAACCTTCAAAAATATAAAATTAAAACGACTTAATTAGTTTTCACATGTAAAAAAATCAATTAAACTTACTTTTCTTTAATTTTATTTAGTTTTAATTAATTTGATTTACTTTAATTTAATTCAATTGATTTAATTTAGTTTTGAACAGTCTTAGTTCCTATAATCTTTTGCTTATTCCCCAAAAAAAAAAAAAGTTTCTTATGTTCCCAACAAAAGTTGTGATTGCACATTCAAAATCTTTGATGGGGCCAAGTTTTGAATTTTCAATTTCTTGCTGTTGTGTCTGATTTCGCTTCTTCACATGTTCATTAAAATTTTCTATTACCTCTGGTTGAGTTTCATTTGGATTGTGCTTCTTGACTTGCTAAAAGATTCATGAATCTCTTTGTGGACTGCATAGGGACAAACAAAATTTTGATCAACGGTAGCTCCGATCAAACTAACAAAGACGGAAGTTTCCCAAGCCCCAAATTAGTTGGTGGAAATATTTAATAAGAAAAATTATAGTAAATAAACTCAAATTAAAAATATTTGTATTAAAAAATTTTAAAATTTAATATTATTCAGAATGACTTATAATAAAAAAATTTAAATTATATAAAAAATTATAATTTAAAATCTTTTAGTTTAAATATCTATAATTTAAAATTCTTATATGTAGTTTTTCTTATTTAATATCAAAGTCATTAGGTTTAATTTAATATTTTAACTTAAAATTTTGTGCAAATAACTGTCACATTACTTCACATGAGTTGCACGTGCTATTCACTTTAGGTTAAAATGATGTAAGATTTAAGGTGTGGTTTTGGTTTGATAACACGGGTACTTTTCTAATAAAAATGAATAAGTAAATAACTTAGCCCACAAATTATTACTCTACTCTTAATTTACTTAATAAAATTTTTTAATTTAGTTATTTTTAATTAAAATAATTTCTTTTATTTGGCAAAGTGGCTTAGCAAACTAATTGATATGAATTGGAATCCATGTGAGTACGTGGATGTCAATTAATAATTTAGATTTATCTATACGTTTATTTTTTTGGGTGTTTTGTCTCATTTCCATAATCTTGCTAAACTATCTAGGTTTTAAAAAATTAATTAGAATGATATTGTTTAAGGAAGGATAACACTTGTGAAAGTCTAGATCATTAGTTAATAGTTATGTATACTTCTGTTTATGACATATTAACTAATTTGTTAAGTGACATTGATTTTATTTAATGCGAGAGACTATTTTGATTTGTAAAAAATAATTAGAGGGTAAGTTAAAAAATTTTATCCCTGAATAATCAAATTAAGAGGAGGATAATATTTTTAAAGAACTAAATTATCAATTTACTAAAAAAAGTGTACTTATCTAATCATGTTATCATTTTTAACAAAATTTGGATGAGTAATTAATTTAATATAAATCTTCTATAATAAAATTATATACAAATTTAAATTTAATATAATAAAAATGAAAAGATATTTATATAAAAAATATTTTTCAAAACAATAATGCTATGAAGATTTCAAAGTCTTTTATTATTGAATTTTTTTAGATATTAAATAATTATTCTTTTGGCTTTTATAATTTTATTTAATTTTTATAATTTAAAATTTATAATTGAGTCTTTATAGTTTTAAAATTTTAGTCCATACCCTTAAACTTTTGTATCATGCAACTTTCAACTTAATACACACACACACACACACACACACACACACACACACACACACACACACACACACACACATATATATATATGGTTTAAGTCAAATCACTTAAGTCATTTAACAAGTTATATTATCAATCACTAAGCTATGTTGTAGTGAGGGGACAATTCCCCCTCCCCCACCTTTTCAATCTCACAAAATTTATATGTATAATATTAAATTTTAATATTATACTCTCATATCCTTAAAATTTTAAATTCATTAGACATTGAACTCACTGAAACCATATATGTATTTTTTATTATTTGACATTTTAAATTAAATCCATTAAATTTATACGTGTATTTTTTCCTCTTTTCATTCATTTTATTTTTCTCTCTCTCTTTTTTTTTTAATTTTCTTCTTACATTTCTCCCTTATTTTTTCCTTCTTTTTTCAAATTGTTCTTAGTTTATTATACTTTACTTTGTACTTCTTCTCTCTCCTCCTATTGTTCTCTACCCAATATTTCTTTTATTTTTCAACTTATATTAAATCCATGCATGCTTTTGATACATCTTTGTAGTTAGTAATTATACTATAATAGTTAATTAAAATATTATTAAGTTTAAATATTAATATATTATTTTTAGTTGGGCTTAAAACAATTGTTTTTGAAAATATTTTAAAACTTTTGACGTATTGTCAAATGAAATATTATTTGTTGTGCTTTGTAGATATATTTTTTTGGTAAATTGAAAATGATTAATTTTTATATTTCATCATATGAACTTTTTTTTTTCTTCAAAATGCTATTCTAAGCTATTCATTGAATTATTATTATGTTGTTGAATGATGATGTATATTTTTACTATGTCCTTGTTATGTATTACATAAATATTATGTAGATGCAAAATTGTGTTTTTATGTGTTGATATTAAAATTGTTAATATTAATATGAAGAGTAATTTTTAGTATATTACTCATTTAAATTTAAATTTGTTTATAAATTTAGGAAAAAAAAGGCAAGATATTGTTAATGAGTTAATCTCATTTAATTTAATCCAAAAGTTTAAATGAAGCATTTTATTTGAACAATATACAATAATAATCATAGTTCTAAGAACCAGATCGGCCGGTTCAACCTATTCAACCGAGAATCGGTTCCTGGTTCAATTCGATTGATGTAGAAAATCGATCAACTAAAAAATC
This sequence comes from Erythrophleum ivorense, assembly GCA_026724425.1. Classification (NCBI taxonomy): domain Eukaryota; kingdom Viridiplantae; phylum Streptophyta; class Magnoliopsida; order Fabales; family Fabaceae; genus Erythrophleum; species Erythrophleum ivorense. The sequence goes on from JAIUCV010001192.1 coordinate 55,666, forward strand.
AGTCAAAAATTGGTCAAACTAAATAATAATCGGTGAAAATCAATTTGAACCGGTGTAAGCCATTTTTTTTTATTTTTTTTATATAATAGAATAATTCATCCCAAATAAACTTGACAAATTAAAAATAGAAGACAAAAAAATGAAGAAGTTGAAATATGAATTTTTTTTAAAAAAAGAGAGAGAATATAAGAGAAATAAAATGTGTAAAGTTGACTATTTTTTATGCTTACTTTCTATTATATTCAATTTTCTAATGACATTTTTCTCAAATATCAAAGTATTTAGCTAAAATTATTATTTATTATTTATTATTTATTATTCTATTTTTTAATAATAAGTATAATTTTAATTTTTTTTTAAAAAAATATATTTAATTATTATTGGTTTGACTATGATTCGACCAATAAACCGTGAACCTGTACCTCCATTGATTCAATGACCCATCTGATTTTAAAAACATTGATAACAATATAAATTTTTTAAAATAAAATATAAAAAATTACTAAGAAAAAAAATGCTTTTGCTCCCTTAACCTAAAGTCTTAGTTCCATTTCTATGTATCACATATCATTTATGTGAGTTAATTTTATTTTATTATCTACTTTACACATTTTATTGGCATAATATAGCACATGGTCTTCAATGTTAACAAAATTTAATGATAATAACTAATTTTTTGTTAAAACTATACAAATTCAATTACAATTTTTAAAATTATATGAATGAAATTAAAAATTAAATAAAAACAGAGGATTTAAAAGATTAATTGAACTAAAATAATTTTTTTAAATTTCACTAATTTGTAAAAAATAAAATAATTTAAAAAATAATACTTGTATTAAATATATATTAATAAATATAAGTGTTATTACAAATTTCATAAAATTTTGACATAAATTAAAGTTATAATTCTTAACATAGAAGAAATAACATTGAAATAATAAATATAGTTTTATGTTTTAATAAGTTAACATTTTTAATAAAAAATAAATATTATTCTTAAAGATAATTTGATTATATTGTAATTTTAAGGGAGTATATATATTTTTTTAAAACAAAAAATATGATTTAAATATCTCTAAAAGAACGAGAGAATAATTTACTATATATATACACATACACATTTATACTTTAGTGAACTTTTATGTATAATTTCTTGCTATTCAATTATTAAAAATTTTTAGATATATTTAGTATGCTGACTCATTTAAACAAGCTTCATTTTATCTAACTTTGACTTCTTTTTTATTAGTATCAAGTGGTATGCCATATGCATTGAAGAATTTCTTTTGGAAAATTATATCTAAAAACTCATATTATAAAATTTAGGAAAAATTATATCTAAAGATTTATATCATATAAAATTTACAAAGGCTACTAATCCTAACATAAATCTTGATGATTTAGCTTTGGCCAGAGAAGAATGTGTAGCCCTCTTGAAACAATGTCTGATTGAGCCAACAAAATCTAATTAGACTTGCCAAGTCCTTTATGTGGAAAAGCGCTCAAAGCATAAGTAGGGAAAAAAGAAACTAGTAATTGATTACAAGCTTCTCAATGTATTCCGTCAAGATAATAAGTTTCCTTTGCCAAAGATCATTACACATACTAGTTTGCTAAAAAATGCAAAAATATTTTCCAAATTTGATCTTTAAGCTAAATTTTGACAATTAGGAATTGATTCTACTAAGAGGTACAAAACTGCATTTTTTACACCAGATGCTCAATACCAGTGGACAATCATGCCCATTGGGCTTAAGGTCACACCATTACTATTCCAAAAGGCTATGACAAAAATATTTGAGTTTATTCTCTATAGTACACTCATTTATATTAATAATATCTTTCTCTATTCAAAAAATAAGGACAATCACAAATAGCTCCTTCAGCAGTTCTTGGACATCACAAAGCAATATGGGATTATGCTCTCAACCCGAAAAAGCCAATTAGGTTAGGCCTAAATAAAATTTCTTGATATGCATATCTCCAATGGATATTACCAACTAGATTCACATATTGCACATGAATTACTTACTTTTCCTGATGAAAATCTCATAATGAAAAAAATTCAACAGTTCTTCAGAATAGTTAAGTTTATCAAAGAATTTAGTCCACATGTGTCTAATCATGCCAGCTAACTATTGAAACTTCTTAAAAAAGACCCCTCACCTTGGGGCCTAGTATAAAAAGCAACAATAAGGCACTTAAAAAAAGTCTCTCAGACTCTTATACCTTTAAGGATTCCTAATAAAGGCAAATGAATACTCAAAATAAATGCTAATAAAAATTTTTGGGGAGTTGTGCTCATTGAAGAAACTGATGGGAAGAAATATTACTATGGCCATGTAAGCGGACAATTTAAAGACTTTGAAAAATATTATCATGCAATCTACAAAGAGATTTTTGCAGTAAAAAAAGGAATAAAAAGTTTTAACTTTTATTTATGTCCATATGAATTTGTGGTGGAAATGGATAACTCTTCATTCCTTAAAATTTTAGAGTTTAAGAAAAAGGTCTTATTAGATAAATAATTGCTTCATTGGAAAGATTGATTTTCTCGCTATAAATTTAAAATTGAGCACATTAAAAGGTCATAGTAACATCCTTGCAGATTACCTCTCTAGGCCTAAATCTGTGAAACTCTTCACTCTAGTGAAACCAATCCCTCTTATCCATATAGTTCATTTTATTCTTAGATGTACCATTCAACACCCTCTCCCATCCTTCTCTTAACTCAGAAGGGATTTTTCACCATGTGATAAAAAACTAATAACCCCTGCTAAGGTTTAACAACTTATTGAAAAATCTTTGTTTTACTATCTTCATAAGTATCTCAGACATGTTTCATTTGCTATCCTACCTCCCTTTTTCAATCTATTACAAACTCCCTTCCTAATCCTTTTTAGAATCTACACTTACATCACTGAAGATGCTCTCTATTATCTATGGGCTCTCACTGCTCTTTATTTTGGAGCCATAGAGTTCCCTCCTCTCCTCATTAACTATTTTATCACACAAGAAAAAAAAAAGATTCTAACCTTTAAACTCTTCTTGAGGGGTTCTCTCTATTATATTCGTGGCGTTAGGAATTCCATAAACTCATTATGCACCATAATTTGTGGAACAATCCTGAAGCTAATAAAAAGGTTTCCAACATTTTTCATACTCCATTGTTCCTATTGGATTAATAGACAAAATATGCTACTCACAAGGAATTATGTTTATGAGTAAGGTTATTCATGAGTAGGGTCAGGTCAAACATCTAGTACGCCAAACCCAATTTTATGTTGGGTTAAATCGGGTTAGGGCTGCTCGAGTCATTTTTTTTCTTTTATGAACTGATAATTGTAATATAAAAATAATTTTTTATAGACTCATAGGCATATATTTTAAAATAATAGGCTTTTAGAACCCTCATATTTTTATCAATAATAATAAAAATAGTTTGATATTATCAAGTAAAATATAAGCTATACTAACATTAAGTAAATATATGTATTTTCATTATTTAACAAAAAAAATATCAATAAATATACACATCAATAATGAAAATAATTAAGAAGTAGGAAAGGTCTAGATAGGTAATGAAAGCTGTAGCATGCAGAAAGAATCAGAAGAAATAAGAATAAAAAAAATATAAAATGATAAGATATTGATAATTAAAAAAAAAATTATATCTAAGGACCCAGAAATAGAAAAATTTATTTTTAAGGACCTGTTACTACTAAATTTAATTGTTTGTTGCTAAAATCAGTGGTAATCATCATAAAATAAGTGGTAACAGGTCTTTAAAAATAAATATTTTCACTTTTTAGTTTTTTGTTATAATTCTCCCTTAAAAAAAGTAACTATTAAGACAGATTGGACAGAACATATCTTCGTTTGTGGCCCCACCTGACTCGATATAATTTTGTTTAAAGTTCTGCCCATTTATATTTTTAGCTTGGCTTGGCCCGACTCAATTAGGTCAGGTTAGAGCGGGCTCCTAAGGTCTAATGGGTCAATGAACACCCCTACTTGTGAGTGGAATAACTTTTTTAATTGGCCAAAATAGTCTAGTGATACTTTAAAAGCTCTTAAATTATTTTCATGTGAAATTAATAATTATCATAAAAATAAGTTTATCTTTTGTACATCATTAAGACCATATCTTGATGAATTTATCTCTGGAGAACTTAGATTACCAGAAGTAAACCTCCCAAATATTGAAATTTGGATTCTTGCTTAAATGGCCAACTTGTTACAAAGGTTCTAGCTTAAATATTAACTAGCATCTATGCATTTTTCTATACTCCATAGTAAATTTTTTAAATTAATAGTAAATTTTTTAAAATTTGATAGTAATAATGATTCTTAAAAATGATTTTAATTTTTAAGGTATTTTATTATAAATTTTATATGATATAGATATTCAGATGCAATTTTTTAAAAAATTTATAATAAAAAATATTAAAAATTAAAATTACTATTAACAATCATTATTATTATCAAGTCAATGACTAGTAAATTTTTTTAAATTAATAATAAATTATTTAAAATTTTATAATAATAATAATTTTTAAAAATAATTTTTATTTTTAAAATTTTTTAGTATAAATTTTATATGATATGATCACATGTAATATTCCCAATTTCTTGTGAATTATATCTATTTCGCTTGCGAGGGGCATAGACAATGGCGGCAACTTGGGGGGGGGGGGGGGGGGAGGGGACCATGCTGCTGGCCTAGCGACTAACCGTCTTTCGTACGTAACTTAATCTCTTTTGAAAAATAGATTTATGGTGACATGGTTGATGCCAAGCTGAGGATCCTGACGAGAGCAAAGACGTGCTTGCTTACGCTGTAAGGACTAGCGATGGCTTTATAAATCATGTCTGCTACCCCACCGCACCGCCCCATTCTCAGAACCCTCGAGTTCCGTCGTTGAAGGAAGACGAGCATCGACATGGGTTGGAGAGGGATATTGGGTTTCGATTACGGCATAGTTCAGGGACCTTTGGGCCCCGATATCTCTGGTCCCCATCTTGTTGCTGCCGTTGCCAACGCTGGTGCTCTCGGATTTCTGAGAGCCCCTGATTGGGTATGCTATGCTCCATTTCTGTTTTCTCTTTCTTGTGAATGCTGTAACAACTTCTTCAGGGGTTACGAGAATGCCATGATAGCTACGTGCTTTCGAGTTTCTACCCCAATTTCAACATAGGGTGATTCCCATGTTCCTATGATTATATAGGCTGAGGTTATCACTTTAGCAATTTAAAACTTGACTAAAATAACACTTTGGTTATTAGATTGGTAGGCATATTTTGACTTAATTTCCAAAAATTAGTGAGGGCACGACTCACGAGATACTTCTGAAACTAGGGTTTTTATGATTGCATTGTGCTCTTAAATTTGTAATAGGAATACCTTGGATCGTATCTCAGAGTATCATATTCAAAATCCAGGGAAAGAAGCATAAAAGAAGAAAAATGTCCTATTTTTTACTTGGATCCGTCCGGTACCTTTCGCGTGAATATTTCAATTTGTTATTTTTTATTGGAATTTCTCTATCAGGATTCGCCAGATTACTTGAGAGAGCTCATAAGGAAGACTAGGACCTTAACTGACAAACCGTTTGGGGTTGGTGTTGTTCTGGCATTTCCCCACGAGGAGAACTTGAAGGTCATTTTGGATGAAAAAGTGGCAGTCTTGCTAGTTTCTTGGGGTGAATGTTCAAGGGAATTGGTAACTAAGGCTCATTCTGCTGGGATCAGGGTTGTTCCCCAAGTAAGTAGTTCATTCCCATCTGAGTTAATGATACTATCTATATGCAAATGCTATTTGGAAATGATATGCAAATTCGGTATTCCTGTTTATTTCTTGCAAACTTATTATATGTTGTGGTGTGTTCGTCTAGTGGATAGTTAAAATATCTGAGCAGAGTTAAAAGCATGAAAATAGGTATCTTCCTTGTAGCAAATGTTATGACATTTGTTTTTTTTTTCCAAGTAAGACAGGAATTTCCAAGGTCTATATTCCCTGTGATGTTCCGATGGCATTCTTACTTGCTGATGATCTTTGAGTGTGATGCCATCTCATTTCCTTTCCTTTTGAAATAAACTGAAGCAGGAATAGAAATGCTTAGTTTTAAGCTGAGCAATATGAGATCAGAGCCCAAAATCTTCCCCCATCCTCCCCTCTCTTGGCAGAAAAAATAGAGAAAGAAACTAGGTAATTTTGTAGGCCCGTGGTTTAAATTTATTGACAGATTGCCCTTTTAGTCAGGCACGTTGGTTGTTGATTATAGGTTTCTATTGCATACTATGTGGTTATTTAACTTTTACTGATATTAGTATCTGATCCGTTACTTGTAATCCTATTGGAGGTTGGGAGTGTAGAAGATGCAAAAAAGGCAATTGATGCAGGTGTGGATGGAATAATTGTACAAGGACGTGAAGCTGGTGGCCATGTCATTGGTCAGGTGTGCATCCTTGTCCTAATTCTGAAGTATATATACAATTTTACGATCATAGATAACTTATTTTTGTGCTCATATATAAGTATTATTGTTAATTTACTGTAACATTAAATGCAATAGCTGGTATAAAATAATGCCGGTAATTGAATACAATTCAGCAAGCAGTTCTTGTAATTTGTGCCCTTTAAAATTTTCCCTAAGTCTATGATCTGTTTTGTATCCTGCATTTCTGGTTTAATTTGTATCTGATGGTGCTTGATTCATTTAGTTTTTTTTTTTTGAAACTTTCAATCTCTCTTCAACTCTATAAAAACCTTAATTCTTAGGAAGTAACGCATTGCAGAGCTAAATGTCATTGTTACTACTTTACTATCATACATAATAAGTCTTCTATGAATTTTTTTTTCCCAGTGAAGATTTTCTCTAATCGTTATTGAAATGAAGAACTTGTTCTAATAACTCTGCCTCTTGTATCTAATCTTTAAGCATTTTCAGTATCTACTGCTTACACTGTTGTCATTGGGAGACATCACTTACATGCGCCATGTTTTCCTTCTAGAAAGAATATTAGCAAACCTATCACACTTTAATGATCTTTTACAGCTGATATGAGTGATAGCTAACAGTGCTTTTAAGCAGTGGCATACATTAGTACTGTTTAATACAGCTACTCATTGATTTTGGTGCTTTCTTCTTCTGCGTCTAATTGCAGGAAGGTTTAATAGCATTGGTGCCTAGGGTGGTCGATCTTGTTGGAGACAGAGAGATACCTGTTATTGCAGCCGGAGGAATTGCAGATGCACGAGGTTATGTTGCTGCTCTGGCACTTGGTGCCCAAGGCATCTGTCTAGGCACTAGGTTTGAAATATTACATTTTACTGGTAGCATATTTAAGGAAATTGTTCAAATATTCTAGCAGGTGTCTCTCAGCATACACAGCATGTTTTTAAGGACAGGTTCTTATATATGTTGTTTGGAGGATACCCGCAGACTATAAAATCACACACTTTGTTCCTTGTGAGATCCCATTATGAGTTCACATTTTGCATATTTTACCTAAGATTTTTATAGGTTGGCCGGGGACAATGGTGGAGTAAAGGAAATGCTTTAAAATTTTCCCCAATATCTACCTGTGATTGAATGTGTTGCTCACCTGAATGACCGTATCCATTCTTAATCTTTTCTTAAATCATTTTCTTAGAAGTAGAATGCCATCTGTATGTTTACGAGTTGTAGAAATACAAACTTTTATCTGGAAATGTATCCTCAAGATTTGTAGTGTTATAATTTTTTCTTATACTATTTATGATTTATGACAAAAGACTTCTCACATAATTCTGGTCATGAAATTGACACTAGTTTTAGTTCACAAGGATTAGAACAATAAGACAGCTCCCAACATTATTACTCTGTCTTAAATGATAATCTCAGTTTAAATCTAACTTATTTCTTTAACTGTTAATATTTTATGTCTCCATACTTGAGAGTCTCTTGTTTGCAGGTTTGTTGCAACTCAGGAGAGCTATGCTCACCCTACATACAAGAGGAAGTTAGTTGAGCTTGATGAAACTGAGTATACAGATGTATTCGGCCGGGCAAGGTGGCCTAATGCACCTCAGCGTGTCCTGGTGACACCCTTCTACAAAGATTGGAGATCCCTTCCAGCCCATGAAAATGAAACCACCCAGCCTGTCATTGGTCATTCAAACATTAATGGCATGGTGAGTTTCAGTTTGTGCACATTTCAATAGTGTTAGCATTTATGTTCTACACCTACTATGAGTTGCCTTTTGGTGGATTGGACGGGGATTGAGCCAAAGTCCAATATGTTCTTAAGTGTTGAGCTTATCCACCTTGATTTCAGCCAATCTTTAGGGGTCAGGCTGTGGCCCAAGTCCCAAGCCCAAGATTGGCCCCCATTTTATTTTTATATCAATAAAATTTTGTCCAAATTTCAGAGAAAAACTTAGTTAAGTGAATTTAACATATGTTACAAATAAATAGCCTTTTTTTCATATATAGCTATCTAAAGCCTAGGCTCGCTATGTTGGGCTTACTATATCCCAAGTCCCAACCTATGCCACGAATAGGGCAATCTGCAACATGACAAAGCCTAGAGTTTTTACATGCAATTTGAACTTTGAAGAATCACATCTTGTTGGACTCTCAATGAAAGCACCTATCTTAGGAGCATAGATCCAAAGGGAGACTCCATCCAAAAAATTAGTCAAAAGTAAGTGGGAGAACTCCTTAGAGTTATAAGCGCTCTCCTTTAGGGAAGACTCTTCCATGTGGAACTTGTAAAATGATATGAACATGGTTCCTTTGAAGCGATTGTGCTTTATAGCTACACTTCTGTGTATGACTCCACTTTCGCTGTTGAACAGGAGAGAGAGATTCGACGATTTGCTGGTACTGTGCCAAACATGTCCACTACAGGGGACCTTGAGAGCATGGCGTTGTATGCTGGCCAAGGTGTTGATCTCGTCAAGGAAATTCTGCCTGCTGGCGAAGTGGTAAAGAGGCTAGTTGAAGGGGCTCAGCTTCTGATCCAGCAAAACTTTAAATAGCCAGCCAAGCAAGAGTTGGCCTACAGTGAGTATTAGTAGTTGGGTGGTCCTCAAGATGATTATTAGTCTCTAATATTTGCAAGTGTGAACCTCTGTGGTTTATGAAATAACGAGACTACTCAGTTTAATTTAGATTAAAGTTCAATAAAGATTCAAAATTTAGTTTTCTTGAGTCTCCAACTAGAATCATATGAACAAATAAACAGCAAAAGTGCAACAGAAGCATAATCATAATTAAGTATGATTGATGACAACAATGAGTTCAGCAAGCAATTAAGCTAGGCCAAGGAGCAAAGGGGTCCAGTAAGCAGAATCTCATGATCACCTTTATATTGTTACGAAGAGCCTTTTCAGTCAAACAATTGCCATGTGATCCAATGGTTAAAGAAGAACATTTCTTGTTAATTTTGTTCCATGTTAACTAGGAATTTTTATGGAGATGTGAATATTTTAAGAAAACAACGTAGGAAAATGGTCTTTACCTAAGATACATCAGCAAGGCTCACTAATCAATTGAAAAAAAAAAAGTATTTATTAGCTAAACGAATACGTTTAATGTTTTCTGTTTTTTGAGTAAATTATAATCTATGTCCTCATGATTTAATTCAAAATTAATTTTTCTTTTTTGTAATTTAAAGCATATATCTAACCTCATTGTAATTTTTGTCTTTTCTATATATACATACATACAATTTACCACAGTGGTACCTTCCCAATTTCTTATATTATCACATTTTTATTGTAAAAAAATAATCTTAAAACACTATAAAACTATTTATAAATGAGTAAATCACATTTATCTACAATAAAAATGAGATTCATTTACTCTTAAGTCGTTTTGTAGTGTTTTGAGAGTATTACTAATTTACTGAAATTGAGCTAACGATTTTAATATTATTTTAATCTTAATAACCTCAAAAAGTTGAGAAAAATGTTTAAAAACTTTTTTAAATCTAAGGTTATTTGCAAAGACTTTCTTAACTTTCAAAGCTACAAAAATTAGTTCATTAATTTTTACACCCTAAAAAGTAAGTCATTCTATTTATTTCACTTTTAATGCCATTAATTCATTTGTCAGAACTCCTCTATAGTTAACGTGGCTAATTCTTATTTTTCTCCAACGCTATTATATCTAATTTAGAGTAGTATGGGAGAGTTTAAAATGACATATTAGGCATATTAAGAGTATGATAAACAACATAACTTATTTCTGAGAACGTAAAAGTTAATAAATTTATTTTCTAGATTATTTACAAGTGACCCAAATCATTGAGGTTATTTGTATTTTCCCCGAACTTATCAGATAGTTTAATGTATAAATAAAACATACATTTGATATTTCCATAATTATTTATATTAAAATTAAACTACAAATTATTACAGTGTAAATAATAGATAACAAAACAGATTACACAGAAGGAGTATATCGGAACAAAATGAGATAATATATGATTTTTTGTGTGTATAATCCTGAAGTTAGATTCAAGTTTTGGTGGGTAGAACATGTAAGAGTTAAACAAACATGGAAAATTGCAAAAAAATTAAAAAGAAAAAAAGAAGGAAAATCATTTGCATTTATTAGACTGATCTTGAAAGAAGAATTCTCGGAAATATTGTCCACATTATGAAATGGTTACTAATTCATTATTATATATTATTCAATAAATAATTCAGAGAAAATCAGCAAAACACTTTCAAGAGATTAAGCGACACTGGGGAAAGGTCTTTTATTTACGAATTCACCAAAAGATCCTTTTTCTGTAAATAAGAAAATATAAATAAATTTAATAATTCTACGTTTGATCTTCCAAATCTCTTGGGAATATAAGTATTAATATATATTAGCGAGTAATTACCCAAAAAAAATCATTATAATCTTTGAGATGAGAATAAAGAAACTAGTATAGTCATTTTTTAATATATTTAGTACAATGCACTTAATTTGTTGGTTCATATCACTAGATTAATCCTTCAAGTTAACTTAACTAAGTATTTAGACATTTACTGGACATAAGTGGATCTTGGCGGATCCCTCTCCCATAGAGTTCCAATTAAACTCACAAGATGAAACTTTAGTCTTTTTCACACAACAACCAAAATACTAGAGATGAGGAATGGAGTTTCTTTTTGGGTGATTGGTGTACTTTTTTTTCTATGTCTCTCTCTTGTGTGTATGTGTGTGTGCGTGTGCACGTGTGTGTGAGAGAGGGAGAGAGAGAGAGAGAGAGAGAGAGAGAGTTTTTTTTTTCTTTTTATTGTGCATGCATCACACACTATTTGCATGATTAACTTTTCTCTTTGTCATATTTTGTTAGTTTTTTTAAATTTTACCACAAAAAAATAATCTTTTAAATTCAAATAAAATTAATTTAATAAATATTAATTAATTAAAAATTATTTATTTATAAATTAATAGACGTAGGATGTATAATATAGAGTCTTTTGCTCCTTTTAGACTTTTATACCAAGTATTCTTATACTAGAAATCCTATTATAAGACCAATATGAGAGACACATCTTTTAGATATAGTTTATATATTTATTTTTATTTCTGTGTCTCAGATGCCTTAGATTTACCCACATATATCATATCTTGTACTCACAACAAATCTAATCCTTCTTGAATTTAATTTTACTCAAATTGGGTTCTTATATGATAGTATCAACATTTATGATGTTATTATAACAATTTCATAATGGGTATATATATAAGATACTAGTATAATTGTGTATATTTCAGGTAATCTTTCTTTCGCCTACATATAATTTCGATCAAAACTACTTGCTTTCCTAGTAATATTCCTTTAGGTCAAATTATCATAATCATAGGATGTATGTTAAAGTAAAAAGCATTAACTCATCTCCTTATAATATTGTCAAAGTTATAAGGGCACTTATAAAAAGATTTCTTTTTTTTTGGGACTTACACAATGATAAGATAGGGATTTATTAATTTGTTTCCTAATTGCAGTTATTAAACCTGTGCAGTATGAATTGCATGCTATAATATTTCTCTTATTTCATAAGAGCGTATCTTAATTTGATTTATTTATTAACACGCTACAGATCTTAGCATAGACATATGCAATACCTAATTCAAATTCTACCATTTCGCTAATCTCCTCATGGAGCTTTAAAAGAGATTGGCATTTAGCTATATTTATTTATTTATTTATTTATGTGTTTGGATCTCATCTTGACCTTCTTTTTTCCTTTTCTTGTCGAGGTAACATTTTTATATTTTGTATTCCTTTTCTTTGCCATATTGTCATTTTTATTGTCTCACATGGTAAACAAAAATGTCTCATCTTTATGGCTCCTCGTGAGTGCTAAAGATGGTTGTTCGTGTGAGAAGGTCAACGTTATCAACCTGTATGACACACTATCATTGTGTATTCGTTATCTATAATTATAGCATAACACATCTATTTAGTCAATAGTTAAGTTTTACATAAAGTGTGATACTTTATATTCTATACTTACCAAGAGACATTACATCTTCCTTATGTACATTTCTAGGTTTGGGTTTTCCTAAGGGATCAATTAACATTTATGTTAGACATATTGAGGAGTAACACTTTTCTGTGTTATTAATCTTTTTCATTCTTATGTTTATGTATTGACTCTTGTTATAATACTTGGGAATTTTAGTGTAGGTTATGGTTTCTCATTTATCATTATTGATCAATGTTAGATTTAATGTCCCCCCAATGATCCCCAAGTGTTCCATAATCCTCTTAAGCCATTTAGCCTTTTTGCACTATTACAAAACATGCAATAAATTTTGCTTTTATAGTAAATAACACTATGCGTGTATGCTTTTTGTTGTTCCAAGATATGATATCTCTATTAAATAGGAATGTATATCCAGAAGTTAATTTTCGTGTATCTAGATCTCCTTTCTAGTTTGCATTGGAGTATCTTTTCAAGTCTAATTACTTAATATAGTGTATAATTTACCATGTTTTAGAAATATCTTAAGATTCCTTTAATAGTGTTCTAATATTATTGACTAGAATTTGACTTGTTTAAGTTTAAAAGGTTAATTGCTAATAAATATCTAATCTTGTATATATCATTGTACCCAATATCCAACAATGTTAAAGTAAAAGGACTTTTTACATAATTTTTTTGTAGATTTAATTTGAGGACATATCTCATAACTTATATTATTATTTTTTTACTATAAAGATATTGATAGGTTTACAATCTTTCAAGCTGAACTGCTCAAGGACTTTCTAAATGTAATTTTTGTTATGGAAGATCAACTGATTTCCTTGAGCAATTCCCATGGATTTTAATTTTAAAGATATACTTTGTTTTACCCATATCCTTTATCTCAAAATACAATGATACTATTCTTTAACGATTGTTAAAGAATCTTTGCCATTTTTAACTAATAGTATATTATCCATATCAAGGATAATACTATAACATTTCTTTCAAAATTGCTTAATATAAATGCAGTTGCCTTCATCAATCATTTGAAATTTATTGCGAACATTATTGCTCGATGAAATTTCAAATAGCATTGTTTAAATGATTGTTTTAGTATGTAAATGGACATTTTGGAACCTATAAACCTTTTGCTCCATTCCATTTTTCATTGAAACCTAATGATTATTCCATATACTTTCTTCATCTAGTTCTCCATTTGAGAATGCGGTTTTCACATCCATTTGAAGTAGTTCTAAATCTAAATTTGTAATTATAACTAGGATTAGTCTAATTTGAATTGAATCATGCAACAAGTAGGAATGTATTTTCATAATTTATATCTTTCTATTGTGTTTACCCTTTAGCAACTAAGTGTTCCTTTTATCTCTTAATCAATCAATCTCCTTTTCTTTATTTTAAGAACCGTTTGCCCTTAATTGTCTTTCAGTTAGATGGAAGATCAAACAAGTCTCAAACATAGTTTGTCCTCATTAAATCTATCTCTTTTTCCATTGCTCTTATCCAATTTTTTTTAGTAGGGCATGATTAAGTCTCTTGAATTATGTATGGCCTCTCATTATCTAGTTGAGTATATCTGAGTATAACCTTTTTAATCTCAAATTGATGTCTTGATACACTCTTATGGTTACTCTTAAGGGATTTTCTATGTAAGATCCTCGTCTTACATTATACTCCCACTTTGATCAGCAGGTAAAGATACAACTACTTGTATTTGTTATCTTGATCTTATTTCTCATAAAGAAATGTATCCCAATCAATCTCTCCCCCATAGCAAATTGATTCTTTAAAATTGTGGTTTCTCCTGACTCGATTCTAGTTATACTTTCATTTTTTTTACCAACAAAAAATATAACCCTTTGATTGTTTCAAGTATCTAATTAAGATACATTCATGGCCTTTTAAACCTAATTTCCATACTCATGAAAATTGAGCATAAGTAGGTAGCACTATGGTCTTGAGATGTTTAAAAATAACTTATTATTTGTCCATAGTTCATAGAATATGAAAGTAATTGATTTAGAGAGTACTCAGTTAAGTTTGAAAGTATCAATTTGTAACTCATCACCCTAATAGGAAATGGATAAGTTTGCTTGAGCCATCATTACCTAAGGAATTTATTTTTTCTTTCAGCATCTCCATTTGTTGTAGAGTATTAGAAATTATTAATTGTCTCATGATTCCTTTCTTTTCATAAAACTCATTGAACTAATTTGACAAATATTTACAATCTTGGTCAGACGTCAAAGGTTTAAGTTTCTTATCCATTTGATTTTCAAACATGTTCATATAACGTCTAAAACATTCAAGTGCTTTTGACTTATTGGAGATGAAATGGACTTAAATGCAGTTTGAATAATTGTCCTGCTTTTACATTCTTTAGAGCACATATATCAAAATAAATTAATTACAATGGATTTTCACCCCTAATTTCTTTTTCAAATGTTTTCTTAATTGCTTTACTTGCTAGGTAATATTCTCATAATGACATTTCTAAAATAAAAATTGATCCTAGCATATCTTATTTTTCTATTCTACTCATTCTCTTTAGGCCTTTGACCTAGCATAGTGTGCCAATAATTCATATCCAAAGTTAAATGGAAGTATAGTATTTGGTGAAGCAATCATATTCATAATTGTGCCTGTCATAATAAAACTATCATCAAGGAAACTAAAATTATATGCTTTGTCCCTTCTTAAATGTCAATAGAGTTGTCATAGAAAATTAGCATTGAATTTCAAATTAAGAAAAGAAATAATAAATTTTTAGTTTTGTCGAATCTTTGAAGTGTATAAAATATTATGTAGGATGAGGGTTCATACTTTATGCAAAACCAATTTTGCATATTCCAATCCTTTTTACTTCAAATTTTGTATTACTTTCTACATAAATTTATTTGCTTTTAAAAAGTTGACAGTATTTCACAAAGGATTATTGATCCTTAGCTATGTGGTATGTAAGAACCATATTTTTTTAGTGCAATCACAAGTAAAGTGATCCATTCTCTGACAATTATAATACTTGACCTTTACCATGTCAAGCTTCTTTTTAACATATTTGTCTCTTTTCTTAAATTCTTTCTTAGCCTTCTTGAAACGTTGGCCAGATATTATCTTATTATGATAGTATTGTCCTTTTCGTACTTGGACTTTGAAATCATAACAATCTTTGTCATACTGGTATGTCTAGAGGGTCTAACACCTTCTAAGTGCTCATCCCCAAGTTTTATATTATGAGCAACATCATTAAAAAAAGTATGCTCTCTTTATAGGTCAAATTCACTCTCATATGTTCTTAACTGATAGCCTAAACTTACTATTTATTAATAAGGATATGAATAACTAACTTCAATTTGTTAATTGTCAGTCTTCTAAGTTTGGTTATAGAAGTGTGACCAAATTTGTCCTTGAGGGCTATCCATATGGCTTGAATAGTCAGATAAGACCTGCACTTACATATGAGGTTATCAGCCATGTTGCTTAGCATTATTATGCAAGCAATATTATCCTTTACAATACAAAATTATAGATCTCTCTTTTACTAACTTGTATTTCTATGTTTATACTTTAATATGACATTATTCAATGGTTTTTTATCATCTTATTCTTTAAGGATGTAAGAATCTTATGATGCCAAATTTCTTAACTGACAACATCTAACTAGTCAATTTTATTAATTTAGGCAATGATGTTGTTAATATCCATAATCATAGTTTGACCTTTATAAAGACATAGCACAAAATATCTATATATACACAATGCTACATATATATATTTGCAATAAATTTTGACTAGACCAATAACAATATTATTAGGTTTATGATTGAAAGTCTACCTTTGTCTTACTTATATTATATGTATCTTAATAATATCATTATCTTTTTAACAAACTTATTTGTAGATATTGTTTAAGTTATGGTTTTTAAATAAGCCATAGTTACTAATATAAGAACTCCAACTTATAGTGTTTATCTCTTTTTTTTTTAATTTAATACAATGCATTTGTAAATTGTGTTAGTATTAAAATCACACTTAAAGGAACCTAAGTTTAAAGATGTTTATCTTCTCAAAATATTTTCTCTTTGGCCATCATAGACCTATTTTCAATTATGAGGGTCACTTTAGCAAATATCAAAAAATATGCTTCAAATGTTTGATCAATATCTTATAGTAAATACTTTTTTCATGTGCATTATGCTTAAAAGGAATATTTCTTATATTTGAAAAATGAGAAAGCAAAGTAACTCATTAACATTGATGACAATGTGATACTATTTAGGAAGATCTATCTATAATGCATATTGATTAAAGGATAAGTTTTAGTCTTTATTTGATTTCATAAAATTTTCCTTTGATGTTCTCCTTAATTGATGTCTAACAATTATTATCCAGGAGTCTAAGACCCATGAGAAATAATTTACATCTTTAGGTTTGCTAAAAGGTCTCTTAAATGTCTATCATATATTTGAGCATTATTTAAACTTGTCCAAATATAGCCTAACCATATAACACAATTTAGAGTATGATTTTAAGGATTTTGTGGAACAAAAATCACCAAAAAGTGCCCCCACATGAGTTAAGAAGTTGCTACCATAAAAAATTCAAAAAAAAATAAAAAAGAAAAAATGGGAGCCATACGTGCTTAGGGTGTGTGAGGGTTCCAAGCACCACCCTCTAGGGTGTTTACAATGACAAGGCCACCAGCAGTAGACTCTTTTTTATCTCTTATTTTTAATGGTGTGGTCACATGTCCTAATGGATTTCAAGGTGGACCTCATGCACTACCTCATGTAACACCATATTTATTTACCTCATCTCATACTATTCTAGCTTGCCTTTCTTTGGTTTAGCACATTTACTTAAGAAAAAGCAATAAAAATATTCAATTATTTTGTGTTGTGTCATATATAAATTTTTCATTCTATGTCTTGTGGATCATATGAACTCATCCATCTCATTATCATATTTAAATACATAAATACAACTCATAACCATCTCAAAAAGTGGCCAAAAACTCGAGCTCATCGACTATATACATAAAAATTTTATGTGCAGCCTTGAGTTCATGGTCTAACTTTCTGTCATGAATTTTGAAAAAGCATAACTAACCATAGAAAAATTAAAATCAAGCACACTATATCATTTTGGAAAGCTACAGATGTCTACTTTATGATAAAAATAAGTACAAACCACAATAAGAGCATTTAACTACTAAAAATTGATAGAACAATAACTAAGGTCACCTATCGCTATTAGTACTATTGCTGAACTTCAAAAATTCATATTTCTCTACTCAGACATCCAATTGGGGTGATTTCAGTGGCTATAGAAATCTTATCATATCTAATTTATGTTTTGTAAAATTTCATAAGCATTGGACACCATTTGACAATTGAATGACATAACCCCAAAAATTGACTGTATGAATAGTGCTTATACTAGAACAACAAAAAAAATGATAAGTTTAAAAAATCATAATTAATTTCACAGAGCTCCAAATAATCTGGTATTTAGCTTCCTAAAAAGCTCTGGATGAAATCTATATGCATGCCAAATTTTATAGGTAAATTCATTCATTTGGTTAGATCTTGATATTGGGTTATAAAATGGCATTTTATGTGTCTTCAATGGGTCTCAAAGGGTCTAAAATTTCTTCCAAGGCTTTCATGGCCACTTGAGCACATGGAAAAGCACCAAAATGGTCTAATAAACATGTCTCAAAGGTGCATAAACCCAGATTTCACAAACTCACACTTTCACCCCAAGATATACACAAGAGTTCATAAGCTAGTTCTTGCTATTCAATGTCCAAATCATGCAATATCATCTATATGGCATCAAATCTCATCCATACATCAAATATTCATATAATTACAAGTGTTCATGGACTCATACAACATATATAACCTTAGATTACATCATATGCCATTCACATGGTTACAAAATGGACATTTCTACACATTTTGATGTCAACCTCCTTCCTTTATGCTTGATGTCTTCTATTTCTTAACTCATTTGGTTCACCTAGTCATGTTAGACAAATGGAGAGGAAGGAATGAGATTTTAGGAATCCTAATAGCTCTTCTCCCTTTCAACCATTCATAAAGAATGAACATTTAAGTCTAAAAATGCATGTATGGCTATTATGGAATATGTGATCATTCATAAAACATTTTTAGCATTTAAGGTGTCATACAAAACATGTATAGGCTTGCTAAATAAATGGTTTATCCTCGCCCATTCTCTTTAAGGATCTTGAACTTGCCTCACCTATTTCTTAAAGATTTTTAACTAAGCTTTACTTTTAGGAGACCTTTGGCTTTGTTTTAACCATTCTTGGGGACTTTTGGCTCAACCTCACTATGGCTAAGGGACTTTTGGCTTCACCACACTTAAGTAAACCAAAGCAAGTTCACAAAGCATCATTTAAATGCATAACATAATATCATGGTACCATGGTATTTATATACATGCTAAAACATTTTTCATGGCTCAAAACATACATACACACATTCAAAGAAAAGATAAACATCTATTCATGCATAAGAAAAAGAAGAGAGAGCTATCTTTGTCACAAATGCACACTTTCTTCCTTGAACTTGGTTCCTCTCCTACAGCCACACACTTACAAGAAGGTGGAACTTCTTTCCCTTGTCCTAGATACATCATATGGAAGCTAAATTACACTCTTGGAATAAGTTCTAAAGCTATACACTTATTAGAAAAGCTAGATGGTTCATATGGCTCAATTATGGTTCTATAAGACACTTGATGAAGCAACCTTAGGAAAACATAATCTTGACTCCATTCTTTCCTTTAATTTATGACTCTTGACTCCATTTAGACTTTTTGGAGTCATCACACAATCATTTCAAGGAGCCTAGGTAGGTGTTGTTTTTTTATGCTATAATATGGAACCTATATTTCCATTACACTTTCTAGGCTTTTTAAAATTTTTTCAAAGCTTCCTCTCATATTCTCCCATCATACATGATGCAAAACTAAGTTTGAAAGAAATTAAAACACTCCCCAGGTGCATGAACTCCTTTAGGCTGAGGCTATGCTTTCAATTGGCACCAATGGAATATGTTTGTTTTATTTAACGTAAGAAGCATGTGGGAGGCTTCCTTGATATCTTAGGGACTCACACAAACTTTTAGACACCTTAAATCATGGCTAGGAAGATTCCTACAGATCAAGGTACAGGTGAAACCATATACTAGACATTTTGCAAATCAATGGTTCTTTCTTGGATTTCTTTGCATATATACTTGTTCCTCACACTCCATAACCCTTAGTTCCACCAAGAACACATGAAGAAAAACTCTCTTCCTTACTTTCTCTCTCTAGACCAAAGCTTAAATGGCTTGAAAACATAAGATTTTGCTAGCATTTCAAGTGAAGTTTTATCTTAAAACAGAACTTTCTTCATGTAGATTATTTTTCACTGATTAGTTTCTTGAAAAGAGTTCCTTTTTGGCTTGGGTCAAACATGAATTTTCAAGTTTTCAAGAAAAGAAAACTACCATTAGAGAGCTTTTAGAGAGAGGAACAACTTTACTAATTGGTGCGAGATGAAATCGAGCCGTTTACTTTCTTAAATAGAAGTTTAAACTTCTTCTCTCTTTCCCCCTCTTAATGTCATGCCATGGCTGCTCCAATTTTTGAAAGTGGAAGCTTAAAGAAGGTGATAAGGTGTAATCTTACTTAAGAAGCCTCTTTTATAATTTTTTAAGATGACCATTTTGTCCCTACATGCCTGTTTGCTCTGTTTAGGCTCATTTCAACTCTTTTTTTAGAATCATTTTTTCCATCATAAAATTTTGGTCCTCTAATTTATAAAATACTTTTGGTTTCATCCAAATTAAATTAAAAACGAACCAGTCAAAGTTCGGGTCAACTGACTCTCTAAAACGTAAACTTGAGGGGTTTAAACCATTATTAGGATTCCTATGGTTTTTAGAGCTTCTAAAAACCCTGAAAAACTTATTTTTTCTATTCAAAAATTTCTCCTTTAAGTTTTCTAAAAAGTGCCTAAAATTACAAAAATGTCATTACGTTTTATTGTAATTTCGTTAAATTCTGTCTGGTTATTTTGACTTCGGTTTCAGGCACCTCTGAACTTGGATCATCATTATTTGAAGTATAGAATATTATTCTAATTTTATTGGACCTCTAATAATTCTATTTAGGAGACTTTCATTTGTATTCGGTGAATTATGTACGTTTATAGAGAAACTAGGCATTACGTTTCTCATGTTTACGAAGGTACCGGATGTTACATCTCGAAAGTGGAATTCTCATTTTATCTTCAACTTCCAAACTAGAAAAAATTTCAAAAAGTTCAGATTTTTCAATTTTGAGGGGCTAACTTTATGAAGTCATATCTCATTTATTTCTTGTCTAAATTGGATGAACTATATGTCATTTGAAATCTTGCGAGAAGTTTTTTCTAATGGTATAAGGCTTGAATAGAGTAATGGTCTAAGGAGGAAACTACAACCTTTTAAAGTAAGCTAGTTAAACATGTTTTCTAGAAATACAAATTCAAGGTCCCAACTTTGAATGGTCATAACTTAATTAATTTGCATCCAGATGGGATAGAATTGGGAGTTGGAAAGTGACTAGTCTTAGTCGTTAAAGGTGACATAGGTAAGGCTAGGCCGGACATTTAATTAGCCCAAAGCCTTGCCTGATTAAGGAATTAGGTGTAATTTTATGCCCGACCCGGCCCTGCCCAAAATAGCCAGATTTTAAGGCAGGCTAAGGCAGCCCTAACAAGCATAATTTTTTTTTTCAACAAATAGCAAATCAATTATTTAAGGATCAAAAACCAATTTCAATAAAAAATAATGATACTTAAAATAAAAGTTAATACTCTTAAATAAATATTTATCAAAGACACTTATCAACTATTCAATGATTCAATTCCAAATTAAAATCTAAAAATAAATTACTAAAAATATTATAAAAACTTAAAACAATAACATACCTCAAAATAAAAAGTAATCCTCCACTATTGCTTTGCCAAAGTTATAATCCTTTCCAAATTGTACATTCTTAACATTTCCTATAAGAAGCAAATCATCCATTAGAAAATCTAAAGTGTTAAAGCTACCAAAATAAAAAGGATTTAAAAATAAAAAAGAATGAAAATATTAACTAACCTCACAAGACTAATAATTATTTACTATTATATCGACAATAACCATCTCCATTAAAATACTAATTACAATCATTTTCAACAATCACTAAATTAATCAATTAATAATCAAATAAAGGAAAGACATTCTTGAACACATAACAAAAAAAAAAGATCTTTTTACACATCAATATGCAAATTCTAGTGATAACAAATGGATAACTAATAACAAACAACAACCAAATAAAACTATATAATATCTCAAATATATCACATTAAGAGTCATAAAATAGAAAATACAAGGCATAAATTGCAAATTAGAAAAATAAATAAATGCATGTCAATCTTTCGTGACACTCTTTTCTTCTGAAATCTCTGTAAAAAAAATAAAATAACAAAAAATTAGAAAGTTGACCTCATAAGCAAAAAATGTATAATACTTAATTTATTCTCAAAGTATGGAGTTTACCTGATTCAATCATATTCTTAGACTTTTTGTATTAATCAAAGTCATGATCATTAAAATTGAACACATGAGGGGATAGCCAATTTTGGATACAAATAAGTACTTCAGTCATCTTTGATGATAATGAACTCCTAAATACATCAAGTACACATCCATCAGTACTAAAAGCAGATTCAGATGCCACAATGGACACTGGCATGGCTAACACATCACGTGCAATCATAGAAAGTACTTTATACTTTTCAGTATTGTCTTTCCACCATATTAAGATATCAAAAGACCTTTTCTCCTCTACTAAGTCAGTTAAAAGATACTTATCTAACTTTTTTTTTTGGTCACAAGTAAATTTCAATTTTTTTGATGCAAGCCATTTGTTTTTCGGATCAATATATACTGGTATTCTCTCCACTAAATCCCTGCCATCTGATCCACTGCGATCATCATTTTTTTCACTTGATTCATTAACAACCCCTACAGAATATTGTTCATATAAACGATACAATACATTTTTTATCTTTCCTTTCATGGTCACACACATATCATGATCAAGATATATATCATCAAAAGTAGTGTTCACATATGCAAGTTTATACTTTGAGTCTAATACCAAACCTGTCACCAACAAAGGGTTCATATTTTCTGGCTTTCCCCAATATTTATCATACTTCTTCTGCATATTGTTAGCCATATCCTTAACAAGAGCATCTGTAGATGCAGCACTGGCTTGTAGCATGGTTTAAATATGAGTAACTTCATGAAAGTATGTATTTAAAGTTACATATAATGATCCACTGAACTTTAATGCAATATTATAAAAGACTTTTAAAAAGTTAATAAATACAAAAGTGTTGCTCCAATCATATGCCATAGGATGATCAATTCGATTATCATCTTCTTTAAAGTAAGCATTATAGGCCTTATCTTCATCTTTCATTCTTTCAAATACATTTTGAAATTCATAGCATGCTCCAAAATCATGTAGTTGGAATTCCACCTAGTCGTAATATCCAAACACAAAAGACTTTTAGACTATATCTTTTCTTTTTCAACAAAACTCTTGAATTTTTGTAACCTTGCAGGGGAAGATGTCTAAAAACATTTCAAATAGTACAGATAGAGTTATGCAAATCCTTTAACCCATCATTCATTAGTAAGTTCAGAATATGAGTACAACACCTCACATAGAGATAATCCCCATCACACACCGACCTATTCCAATTCTTTAATCATTTTTTCAAGTATGCCACTGCGGTGTCATTAAAGCTTGCATTATCAATAGTTAAAGTGAATACCTTTTCAATACCTCATTTAATAAACACTTCTCAATTGCTTTTCTTATGATGTCACCCTTATGGTTTTCAACTATACAAAAGTTTAAAATTTGCTTTTGTAATCTCCATTCTTCATCAATGAAATGAGTTGTCATGCATATGTAATTAAAATTTTGACTTGATGACTAAGTATTTGTAGTGGTCTACACACGGGCAGATGATTTTTTTAACAAATCTTTCAGCTTCTTAGATTCTTCCTTGTAGAGTTTTAAACAATTTCTAGCAACTGTCACTCTTGATGGAATTAGAAATCTAGGTTCCAGCTAATTCAATAACTCTCGAAACCCATTCCCTTCCACAACCCGAAACGACATCTCATCACGTATTACAAACTTAGATAGAGCCTTTTGACATTCATCTAGACTATATGTGTGAGGGACTAAAGTTCTTGCAATCCCCCCAGCATTGTCTCCCTTAGAGGACTGGGTGTATGCTAAAATAGGTTAATTTTTTAATCCTATGTGACTTTTTCATACATGCTTTTAGATGCCTATTCAATGAATTTGTTCCATATTTTGTTGGGTGACAAGCATAGGAAAACCTCACAGTATTTACATACAGCTCTATGTTCCCCTCTAATTTAATCCAGTAAAAGTTTTCTGAAATACTCCCAAACATTAGATTTGTTTATAGGGGGTTTTCTCTTTCCATCTACATTTGTAGAAGGTGTAGCAACAGAGGCTATAGTAGTAGCAACATCTGAAGCTAGAGAGTGTTAGGTAGGAGTATCACTAGGTTGGAGTTGAGGCTGGGATTGGGATTGAGTTTCAGTTTGTTCAACACTCTAGTCTGCCATTGGTACTTTTATCCCTACAATAGTTATTCAAATTTTCAAATTCATATGATAATTGAATAATTCAAGTAAATAGCGAACATATTTGGAGAATAAAAGAACTACTCTAGCATAGCATTTCAAAGTTTAATTGTTCTAGCTTAAGCAGAAACTTAAGTTACATTAATTGAACATTTGAAATGCTCAGATTAGACACAAAGTGGAGGTAATGATTTTGATCATAAAAGTCACATCATTAATTTACTACCATCACTCATGGAAATGCTTCCCTTTGCTTTCAACATATTTACTTTGAGGGGGGAAGTTATAAAAGAGAGAAGAAAAAGAGCTAGGCATAATATGAAATGAGAAACCATTCTACAATTTAATGCCAAAAGTTTCATATATCTTATGAGAATTATATCAAAATAGGTAGCAAATTAAAAAGCATGGAAAAGAAAAAGTAATGCCACATTGCTCCCAATAGTCAAAGAAAATAATTACATCCATATCAAATATTATACCTTTAATCAGTTAATACCATTTAAAACTAATGATTCTCATTAAACGAAAAAAACGCTTTTGTTTTGGATGCATGTTGTTTATTTATATTTCCTCCATTTGGCCCCTAAGATATAATTTTCACCAATTTAGTCTATGAAAAATAATCACTATCATTTGAATCTAAAAATGTTTAAAAATCTATTAATATAATCCTATTTTAAGTTCTATTAAAAAAAAATTAATAAATAGTAAAACTACATTGGTGGATTTTGAAAATATGTCCACAAGTTATAATTTCATCGAAGAATTTCATAACAAATATTTAAGAACTTTACCTTAAGTCTTATCCTTATTAAAAGAGATGAAACATATACCATAAAAAATTGAGAAAAACAAAATTGTATCATAATGGGGGTTGTCTACAGAGTTAACAATTGCACTGGACGATGAGTTCAAACAAGCCAAAGTAACAAAATCAACATTGGAACAACTACAAAAAATTTTGTGATTTACTATAATCACTCAAAGCTAAAATGCCTAAAAAAATATCTTTATCATACTCTATTCTACAAACTCAACCTTTCAATGCTTGCTTCTCCTTTGCCTTTTGGATATTCAAGACCTTTTTCACAATCTTTTGTTCTTCAACCAAGAAAGCTCGAATAATCCTATAAAACCAACACATACAAGTATGTTAATCTAAACAATTTCACAATGAAATTTTAATAAAGAAGCTCTAATACTGATAGAAAGTTGAATAGAACAAAACTTTCTCTAGCAACACCTCCAGACAAAACTCCACCATATGTGCGGTTCACAGTCCTTTGGTTTCTAGGTAACCTTGAAATGTAATCAAAATTTCATAACCACATATACAACTCATATAGTCTTGACAATCCCTTCATGAAATTAGTCGTTGCAAGACCCAAGACAATAGAATCTGGCAATCAAAAATTATATATTAAAGAAGGTGGTAGAACAGACCAGCACCAAACTTGAAAGAGCATATGATACAAGTCAACATTTAAAACTCAAATTTTTAGAAGAGGAAGTTTGCATTGATTTTATCAATCAGGATTCTAAAAAATATATTCATAGAAAATTTTTTCTATCAAGAATCCAAATCTTGAAGAATAATTGGGTTATAGTTAAGCATAATGCCTATTCTCTAAAATCTAATCCCATACAAATTAAAGGAAATTAAAAGAGAAAAGTACAATTTGAAGCATACCTATACAAAATCACATCCACCAAAATATAATATGAAGAAACTATTCTAAAGCAATCAATCATTTGATATTAAGTGGCATTAAATGCCATGTGAGTAGAGTTAGCATAGCAGGACTCCATTGTAGTTCACCAATGTAAGAACAAAAATAGAAAAAGAGCTTCACATTATATGTCAATTGCTTCATATCTAGCCAAACAGAATAACACAAATAACAGTAGTATAGCTTCAGAAACAGATGAATGTTATTGTATAAAATGTATCATGTTACTTTTATATATGCAACCTTGTATCACCTTTTCCTTCCCTCCAGCTCATGAAGTTGATTCAAATTATGGTGTATATATATCTGTAGCTAGCACTTGCCCGTACCTTGCTTATGGTATATATATTAGATAAATAAAGA
Organism: Erythrophleum ivorense; assembly: GCA_026724425.1. Lineage (NCBI taxonomy): Eukaryota > Viridiplantae > Streptophyta > Magnoliopsida > Fabales > Fabaceae > Erythrophleum > Erythrophleum ivorense. Next base: position 81,999 of record JAIUCV010001192.1, read on the forward strand.
TTAATGCTTCTATATTTATATAAGATAGCTTGCACAATCTTATGGTGTATATATATCTACCGTAAAATTGATTAATAGAACAACAAAAAAACCTAAGGGAGAGCGTTATTTATGTAACATTATCCAGTACTCTAGTCCACTACAACATAAAAAAGCATATATCATGGGGGGAAGAGGATCTCACACAGAGCAACAGGAGGAAGGCTTGTTAGAAATGGAGCTAGCTTCGAGCTTGAGGGCTGTGCGAGAAGTCGATGAACAACTCAAAATAGATCCAAAACTGGTGTGGTTTATGTTATGCGAGGTAGTTTGGAAGAAGTAAAATGCTGTGGATATTGGCCGATGTGGCTCGATCTCGATGGCAGCAGGCAGCAGGCAACAGTTGATGGGCAAAGTCAAATAATGAATAAGAGTCTGGATCTAAAGATGAAGAAGGAAATCGTGACACTGACTCATACATACTCATGATGTGAGGGGCTTAGGCTAGGTGAAGGTGTGAGTGTGAAGGCAAATAAGATGGGCTGAAGCTAGATGCAGAGGAGTAGCATAGATAATGAAGGATGAAGATTAAAGATGGGTTAGGCTGTTAGAGACGTAGCAAAAGGAAAAGGCCATTAAAGACGCAACAAAAGGAAAGTTAATATGTATATCGAGCCGGGCCAGGCAGGTATGGTTTAATGGCTTTACTCGTGGCCTGGCCTGGCCCGGTATACAAACTCTAATTTTTTTTCTTAAGTTTTGCACAATTTATTTTTGGTCTGATCCGACCCGACCATATTAAGCCGAGCTATATTAGGTCCCTCGGACTCATCGGGCTAATATATACCCCTAGTGACAAAAGTCATCACAAAAAAATATTTTTAATGGTGACATAGAAATTTGCTATTAAAAAGACTCATTGTGGTGACTTGCTAATGGTGACAAGAAATGTTGCCATTAAAAGAATATTGTAACAGCATTTTGTCAGCATAAAATGTTTTAGCGGCAATCTTTTGACATAGAAATTTGCTATTAAAAATACTCATTGTGGTGACTTGCTAATGGTGACAAGAAATGTTGCCATTAAAAGAATATTGTAACAACATTTTGTTACCATAAAATGTTTTAGTGACAATCTTTATGATCGCCATAAGAAACAAGTTTAATGGTGACAACTAAGGTCATCACTAAAACCTTTTTTTGGTGACACTAGTGTCACCACATAAAGTATCATTTATGGCTTACCATTAAAAGTGTTTTTATGGTGATTAGATGCTGCGACAAAAAAATATTTTTTAGAAATTTAAATATATTATATAAAAATACAAAAAATGTAATAATAATTAATTAAATAAAATTTTTGATTTTTTAATTGTTAAAGTAAATTTAAAAAATTAAAATGAAATGCAGGATATTCTTATGTTTAATTCCCCCTTATTCCTCCCCCAAAAGCCTTAATCTCCTAATCTTAATGATAGAAAAGAGAATAAGAGTGAGATGTAAAGGGCAATGAGAGTGATGCAAAGGGTTAAAAGAGGATGAGAATTTGAGATATAAAGAGATGCAAAGGAAGAAACAACAATGATGATGATGAAGAAGAAAAAGAGGAAGAGGAGGAGGAGTGCATAGGGTTAAAGGCTATGTGAACAATAAAAAAAAAAGAATGTAGAGGGTATGTTTTTGGTATATTTTAGATCTGTCAATCTTTAATATTAGCTAGGATTTTTGTCATTTTTTGGGTTTTACTATATTTTAATATTTAATCAAAATTTTTTCCTATTTGGCTTAAGCTTTGAATCAACCCCTTTCCCTAAATGATGCTTTGCTTGAATAGTTACTAATCCCTATCTTGTTTTATTTAGCTGTGTGTAAGAATGGTTTCTAATTTAGGATTTGACTACGCAATGTATGAATGGGTCTGAGAGATTTTGTCTAAAAGGTTTTAGGTTTAACTTGATGTGTTTACATTTTAATGTGCACTGGTTCTAAGATTGTTCCAATTGGATTATCCTATATTGAATTCAAAGAAAAGAACTAAAAATTTGATAGGAAAAGCTAATTCCATAACTATGGAATTAATTGCTTATGGAAGAATAGTTTTCATTATAGCAGGTTATCACAAATAGGAATATGCTTTTTGCAACCATGTGGAATTTTGTGGTTTCAAATTGATGTTCAAAGTCCTAATATCTTCAAAATTTCAAAAACCAATTCCTAAAGTACCTCGTTTAGCATTCACATAAGCTTAGAAATTTTGGTAGCAAAAGGGCCTTTGTTTTCATATGTGAAACATTTTATAATACAAAAAGATAGAATCTGGGTTTCTTTAGATTAGTTTGTGGCCCTCATTTAATGATACATATACGTCCTCTTTGTGTAACACCTTCATTTCTAGCTCATACCCATCATGCCTTACATACTCATATACATATGGGAAGCATAAAAGGGAGATCATTTGCTCTAAGTTCATATTCTTTCTCTATGCCATTATGCATGGGTAGACATTCAATTTAGTGTCACATGGACCGGGTGAGCTCTTTCTATGCATCCTCATGTTTAATTGCACTATTTAGACTCATTTTAATCCCAAAAATATGCTTTAAACCCATGGAAAGCAAAAAGGGATATGAGACATGCAATTTCGTTTTCAACAGATTTGGCTTCATTTCTGGGCTGAGTTTGGAAATTCAGAACTAAATACATAAAAATTGAAAACACATGATCTCAGTCATTATAGAAATATTAATATGTATAATTAATTCTAAAAATATGTAGAAGTCTTAAAATCTCATGCATAAAGTGTTTGACATCCGAAAACATCTACTGGTCAGAGGGGGTTCTGTTACTGTCACAGTTTACTGATATGAACTTAAAAAAATGTCTAACTAATTCCAAAAAAATCCAATGCTTGCAAAAGATATCACTATGGAAAGATGTGGATGTTAACTATAGAGGAAAATATCTCCATATCCGTTCATCAAGCCAAACTCCCGGAAACCGATGAAATAGTACCTCGGGTCTGGCTGGGTGACTGATGCTGGGCAGGAACTTCGAAATTGCATATCTTCCTCTCTAGACCTCCAAATGAGGTGCTTCCAGTTCCTAAAAGTCACTGTGACAATCTAGTTTCTGTGTATAAAATTTTGTAGCCATTGGACTACGTTTGCCCCTCGGATGACACAATTTCCAAACTGACCAAATGAACAGTGTTTTCTGAAATCCGAATTTCTGATGCCAACTTTGAAAAATCCTAGAAAATGATATACACCTCCAAATGACTTGATCTTTAGCTTCCCAAAAATCTCTAGACAAGATCTAGTCATGTGTCAAATTTCAAAGCAAGAAGAGGTCATTTGGTCAACCTTTGACATCATGTGCAAAAAGGCCATTTTCTTGATTTAAAAGGGGACTAATGGGGTCCAATCTTAGTTCTTCTACCTCTAGGACTCTTTGAGCACATGAGAAAGTATCTATATAGTCTATCAATCATGGCTCAAGTGTCTAACAACCCATATTGGAGAAACTCACTATCCCACACCCACTTATACACTCATGTAGCTAATGCTAAAATCATACTTTTCATAACAAAACTTGCTTCTTCATTCAAAATGGTCTCATTCTCATATATACATGATAAATACATTGATTTACAAACATTTATAGATGCTACATCATATACATCATTAATTTACATCCCTTGTCTTAAGTACAACATAATTACAAGAAGCTCTTTTACAATTCTTCACTAATCTCTCTAGCTTCAAACTTGGTGGCTCCCATCTCTAGCCTCACTTGGTCCACCTAGCATATTTGGATGGTGGAGAGGGGGGTGAGATTCAAAGAATCTCAATAGCTCATCTCTCATTCAATCATACATACAAAGCATGCAAACAAGTCTCACAATGTATGCATGGCATGTTAGCATATAAAATCATGATGAAAGCATTTGCAACATTTGAATTGGCCATGCATAAAAGAAAAACATTCTCAACATGTGAGTAGGCCATACATAACATATAAAAGCTTGCCAAGTACATGGATTAGCCTCACCCACCCACTTGTGGATTTTGGACTTGCCTCACCCATTCTTAAGAGGTTCTTAGACTCAACGCTTACTCTTTGGGAGTCAACCTCACTTTTGGGAGATTCTTTACTTTGTCTCAACCAACTTGAGGGTTTTTGGCTCATCCTCACCATGGCTAAAGGGTTATTGGCTTTTTCATACTCAAGCAAACTCAAGAAATCACATAAGACATCATTGCAATATATAAAACATCATTATGCTAGCATACTTCTCATAGTTCAAAACACACATACACACAAGTAAGACAATGTAAGCACACAATTATGCATGAAAGAAGGTGGAGAGAGCTACCTTATTGGCTAGTCACAACTTTTCCTTTCAATTTGTCTCCTCCCTTGTTGGTTTCACAACCACTTCTAGATGGGAGTGCTTCTCTTGAGCCTAACCATACAAGAAACATGGAATTATTTCCTTAACACTTGATTCATAAGTTAGGGATCTCTTTCTAGCAACCCTACTAAGCATGTCAAGCTAGGGTTCTTTCTCTCACTAGAATTCACTAACTATTCTTTCTCTTCTCTCAAGCTCTCAAGAGAGGAATTCAAGAAAAGGGGACTATATGACTTCTAACCTCCCTCAAGAGTAGTTTTCCACTCTTCCTCTTCTGAACCAAGCTCAAGACCTAACTACTTCCATAACCAAAACCATAGGGAGAGATGGCAAGAGGAGAAGAACAACATTCTAAGGAGAGAAACCATGTAAATCTTACCTTTCTCTTACCCTTCCTTGCTTCTTTAGGCTTCTCTCTCTCTCTCCTCTGCCCTTCTCTCTATCTTAGAGTGAGCTTGAGTCAGTTAGAAGAAGAAAGGAGAGATTGGGAGGCTTTTAAAAAGTCAAATTCTCTTTTTCCTTGCTTTTTCGGACTTCCCTCGCTATAGCGAGCCATAACCCTCGCTACAGCGAGCTCGTATCTGTCCCAGACCTCTGCCTTTGCTATGGCGTTCGCTACGGCGAGCAGCTCCCTGTATTTTGTATGGGATGTCCGCACTCGCTATAGCGAAAATGCGCTATAGCTAGAAGCATTTTCGCTATAGCGAGAAGGCACTCTCGCTATAGCTAGACCATTTCTCGCTATAGCGAACAGGTATATTCGTTATAGCCGGGCTGTAGCTAGCAGACTTAAAAAATTTTCAACCCTTGAAAATTTTCAGCTTTTCTTTTCTTTTCCTTTTCTTTTCTCTTTTCTTTTCTTCTTCTTTCTTTTTCCTGGTTGTTACACTTTGCACCTAGAGAATAATTTGCCATGGCTTGGAGGGATTTTCTACTTTGTATAGTTTGTAAAAGCCACCATAACATGTGGGCTTCTATGATAACAATCTAAAGAAAACTTCAATGCAATTACACCATCCTCATAAAAATTCCCTTTTTGAAACATAACAAAATGAATGCAGATTATGGAATTATAAAACATTTAGCTTATTCAGTTTGACTTCAATATATTCCCACTCCTTTAATCCATCATGGCTTCTCAAAGCGTCACTATTGTTCCATGAAATGGTAGAACAGAGATTAGAAAAGTAATGATAAGAACTTAGAGCTTTTTCATTACCAAAAAAAAATTGACATATGGCAGAAATGAATATTGCAATTTATATAAAGGTGAGTCAATTACAAAGCATACCATCAATAATGTTTAATATGCATTAAGTGCCATGGTCAAGATGCAAACTAGTACTAGTTAGTAGGCTACATGCATTGTAAGCCTTGAATTTTAACTCTTGCTTATTGATTTTACCTACGCATTTGTGGTGCTTGCTAATAGATTGAATACTAGGGGTAAGTTCTTTGCTCATTATTGTCCTTACATATAGCTAATTGAGTGGGTATAAAATATATCCTATTTTACTATTGAGATTTTTTTTCTTGGTAGTTAATGTTCCTTTCCTCCCACGGTTGCTATGTTAATCTTGAAACCACACTTTGTGCTATGAGAATTTGGGCCAATAATATGTTCTTACTCACTTTTTGGAGTTATATTTCTTTCATTCTAGATTGACTAATATGGTTTGATCTAATCCCTTTGCTTATGATACATTATGCGAAATGCATTCACTTTGACACATCAGTTGCTATATTAAGAATAGCATTCTTGGTGAATTACTTAGTTGTTTGGTATAAAATCCTTGTTATCTATGATAGATCATATTAGGCATACACAAACTTAGTTATGCCATTGCCAACCAAACTTCAGTACAATGATTTAATATGGGAATAATTGCAATATATATACATATATGGTATTTTACTTAAATTTATAATTGTAATTTGTCCAAACCTTAGCTGCTATAACAGTTGTTTTTAGCATAAGTTTGGTTAATTTGCTTCTTTGTTTAACCCTATTTATATACTAAAATATAATGCCAACAATGAAGAATGAACTAGTTAAGGCCTATAGCCTTTTAGTTTTTCCTAAAGAGGAATAGTTGGATTAAAAAGAATTTGATAAAAGGATGGTAGAACATTATGGAGATGGTTCTAACTAGTTGTGGCCATGAACAATGCATAGAGAAAAGCAAAAGTGAAACTTATTCCAAGATTTGATTTACACTCATGGTTGCTGAAATTATAATGGGGTCTTTATATTGGGCTAAGGGTTTAAGATTAATTTAGGACTCATGTTTGCATTTATTTTTTGTTATTTATATTAAGATTATGAATTTTATAACTACTAACCACTATTGTGAAATAAATTTTAAAAAATTAATAAACTTTTTAGTTTTGATAATAATTGCCAATAATTTTTTTTAAAATAACTTTTAGTGATGACTATTATCATCACTAAAAACCCCTTTTAGTAATGACACTAAAATTTGTCACTAAAAGTACATTTTTAGTGGTGACATAAGTTGCGCTATATATCCTTTTCTAGTGGCGATGTAAGTCATGTTAAACATTCCCTTTAAGTGGTGACCTTCTATCAAGCTAAGTTCATAGGCCTTTAATCACAATTTAATGGGTATTTTTAGCCATGACAAATGTTGCCATCTAAACTACCCTTTTGGCAACAACTTTCTTAAAGGCCAAATTAGTAGGGCTTTAGTAGTTATAGTTGCTGCCACTAAATACCTATAGTGGCAACTTTTGTGCCACTAAATATCATTTTTAGTGATAACTTTTTTGTTGTCATTAAAGAGATTTAGTGACGGAGGTTCTTGCTACAATCTAGCAACAACTAAATGTTGCCTCTAAATGACTTTTAAAATTTTAGTTGTAACTTTTGTTGCCACTAAGAGTAATTTTTTTTATAGTGACAAAGAGTTTATTGGAGTCTATAACCTCATTAACAAGCAAAACAAGCAAGAATATTTTGAGATGAAATGTTGCTCTTTAATGCTATATCTAAGAAATATTACACGCTGAATGGATACAATGATCCAAACCCCTAACATACCTACATTGTAATCTTTTTCAAAAACTTGAAATTGAACCAAGCTTAATTTTGCCATAAGAAGAGATATGAGCTATATTTCACTTAGAGAGATCCATCACTTGACAGTCGCTGCTTCTAACAAAGAGCAATAAGAATTCCTAACCATTATTATGGAAGATCAATCCAGGTTCAAAATGGTTTGTCAAAAGCTTTACCTCTAAATTAAGTGCAAGGATAAAAATTGCACTTGTTTGAGTGAAATGAAGTATCATTCCTAAAAATGAGTACCATTCTATAATATGGAAGAAAGGGAGATGCAAGATCTTCAGAAGAGGGACAAAGAAAGGAAAACAAAAGTAAGAAAAATGCTATATATGTCTGCTATGAGAAAGGTCACTTTGCAAAAAATTGTCCAAAACAAGGCTTCTAAAGTAACCAAATTAGTCTAACAATGACTGTAGTCAAGCTCTCTTGCACCAATGATGATGCAAGAATTAGCAAATGAAGAAATGATCTATATTTTAATGATTTAACCTTAGATGAACAATCCGACAAAGAGATTAAATATGAGAGTAGTCATGTACCTCTTTATTTCCTCCATCAGTTAATGCCATAGTCCATTATCTACGCCTCCCTTGCCTTGTGTTGAACTATAGAGGCTCTTATCCTCTTTGTTCTCTCTTATTAAATATATAATAAATAAATAAATTATTATCCCACATTTTTCTGTGTGGGTATCTTCAATTTTATGATATAATATTGTATTTAAATTTCTATAGATTCTATGTCGCACATTAAGGAATGAAATGTATTGGTGCACATATTAATAATAACTTCCCATCATGTTGGTAAACGATAGCTAATTTGCTGATAATCAGTCACTAATAATAATGGCTTTCATTGTGTTATAACCAGTTGCTTAAGGTGTTAGTTATCAACATATTAATTAACTATTACTAGCACATTTCAATATCCACTATTAGCATAATGAGAAGTTGTTATTCATGTCCACACAGCACTTAATTTCTAATGTGCAATGAAAAATGTAACTTAAACTTTTAGGAATGAAACTTTCAACTATTTACTTATACTTCTACCTATTCAATCACTTAGATTAATTTGAGGTGATGTATAATTAATGTTTTATAAAAATATTTAAAAAGAGTGTGATATAAGAGAGCTATATGTGATTTTTACAATAATATGACATGATATTATTTTAAGTTGTGTTTTCTTATGTATTTTACCATTTTGAATATTAATATACCAAACACTACAATTCATTCATACTTAAAACATCAATATCAATGTCACAATATACCAAACATAATTTCCCTTATCAGCCAAGTTCAATCCAATAAATTATTCTTCAAACTCTGATCCACAGAAGTATGGAAAAACAAATAAAACATGACTTCTTATTTAGACGTCATGGCGAGAACAATAAGTGTACTATAAGTCTATAGGTTAGGTCATGAATCACACAACAGTGCTCTAATTACACTAAAAAAAAAATTTCATATACCTACAGTCACTTTTGGTGAGCACCTTATCAATGATCTTATTTAGAATCTGATATGAAGAACCACTAGGTCTAGTAGCCTCCTTCGCCTTCCTCTTCCACGCAAAGCCGTTTCCTTCATGTTCTTGCTCTTCTCTACTCCCTCCATCGCCTCCACCACTATCCTCCTTACCCTTTCCCTCTTCACAATTGGCCCTAGCTCCATCCCTGTCCCCCATTCGACACACGCATACTGACAATTCTTCTGCTGCTCAACGAAAAATGGCCAGCAGACCACTGGCTTCCCAGTGCATACGCTCTCAATTATCAAGGTCCACCCGTAATGAGCTAGGAAAGCTCCAATAGTCATATGGTTTAACAACTGCTCGTACAAGCATCATCTCGTTATGAGCCCTCTTCCTTCAATTTCAATCTTAAACTCAGTTGATAAAATCATTGGCCTGCCTTTGATGAGGTAAGGTCGGGTCACTTACAAGAAAAGGCACTTGCTGGAGGGAAGGCCTTATGCGAACTCGGCCAGATGCTTGTGTTGGGGTATGATTCAAAATTTGACTTATTCCTTAGTTATTAGATTTAATTGCTGTGTTTGTTAGTTGTATCCCTAATTTTCAGCAATTTTTAATTACAGTGGTTTGTTATGCCCACCATCTGTTTGAAAATTTTCTATTAGATGTGGGTTCTTGATTTTCTGATTATGGTTGAGTACTTTTAGCTTAGTTAGTTGAAAGAAAGTCTATGTAAAGAACTTTTAGTTCTGAATAAAATGTAGCATTATTTTCTCTAATTTTACTCTTGTCTCTCTTTGAAAAATACTAGCTACCAATTATTGTAGCTTCTAGTTTCATCTCCTTTCACTTCTTTTTGATACTTGTGTTGTATAGGTCTTCGAAATTCCCAACAAAACTGGTATCAGGGCACTGGCTCACCATGGCAGCAAATGGGAATTTTGTTAGCTTATCTCAACCTATGATTCTTATCTTCAAAGGAGAGAATTATGAGTTCTAGAGCATCAAGATGAAGACCTTATTCAAGTCTCAAGATTTATGGGACTTGGTGGAGTAAGGGTTTGTTGATGAGGAAGGGAGGTTGAAAGAGAATAGAAAGAAGGACTCCAAGGCATTATTCTTCATTCAACAGGTATTTTCTCGAATTGCTGCAGTAACTACATCAAAGGAGGCTTGGTTAACTCTAAGGAAGGAGTTTCAAAGGTCATCAAAGGTAATTGTTATCAAACTTCAGACTTTCCGATGAAAATTTGAAACCTTGTTTATGAATAATAGTGAATCTAGCCAAGATTTTCTATCAAAAGTGTTTGCAATTGTGATTCAAATGAGGTCTTTTGGAGAGCAAATTAGTGATCAAACTATTATTGCAATAGTTTTGAGAAGTCCAACTCCAAAGTTTGATCATGTTGTTGTTGCTATTGAAGAGTTTAAAGGCATGTCTATGTTTTCCTTTGATGATCTAATGGTTTCCTTGCAAGCACATGAGGCAATTGGTCTTGTGATAAGGGAGACCAAAAGGCTCTTTAGTTGAAAAGGGGGTTATCAAGCCAGTTAAAGAAAGGTGCCAGAAGAGGTCAAGGGAAAGGTAGATCCTATGGCAAAGGTGGTTTCCATGGCAAGGGTGGGCAACAACCCTTCTAAAAAGTAAACTGATTCTTGATATTTTAAGGAGTAGAAAAACTGCAAGAATGTCCAGTGTCATTACTGCAAATGGTATGGACATATGAAGGCAAACTGTTGGAAAACGGAGAAGAGAACAAGCTATGCATAAGAAGACAAGGAGGAAAGCTTGGTTATGACTCGTTTTGGTAACTAAAGCATTGCAAATGGTACTTGGTTTCTTGACAACAGTTGTTCTAATCATATGATAGGGACAAAGTCTTTGTTTTGTGAGCTTGATGAGACACACAAGTTGATAGTAAGGCTTGGTGATGACAAGCCAATTCAAGTTGAAGGAAAAGGAATAGTAGCTTTGGAGACTGATTGTGGTAAAGTGAAAATTCTCCATTACATTTTTTTTTGCTCCTAGCTCGTCACATAACTTGTTAAGTGTTAGGCAATTGATGATTGTTGGTTATTCAATTTTGTTTGATTGTGCTGCATGTGTTATTAAAGATAAAAGATCTAGTCAAGTCATTGTGAATATGTCTATGGTAGAAAATAAGATGTTTCCTCTTGAAGTCTCTAGTTTTAATCATCATGCTCCTGTTACTAGTAAGAAAAGTGAGTCTGTTTTGTGGCACTTGAGGTATAGGCACTTAAATGTCAAGGACATGAAGATGTTAAGTGAAAAAGAAATGGTACATGGGCTGCCCAGGAATGAGTCACTTGAGTTGTGTGAGGGCTGCATATATGGAAAACAAAGTAAGTTTCCATTTCTTGTAGGCAACTCTTGGAGGGCTTTTAAAACACTTGAATTAGTGCGTGTTGACTTGTGTGGGCCTATAAGGACTAAATCCTTTGGTGGTATTCAGTATTTCTTTTTACTGATGATTACAGCCACATGAGTTGGATTTATTTTTAGCAATTTAAGTCAGAAACCTTTGACAACTTCAAGAAGTTCAAGGCCTATGTTAAGAAGCAAAGTGGCACATCAATAAAGGTGCTTCAAACAGATAGAGGAGGTGAATTTTCATCTAACCAATTTTCTTTGTTTTATGAAAAAAATGGTATACATAGGGAACTAATAACACCTTACACACTTGAGCAAAATGGTGTGGTGAAACGAAAGAACCATAAGACTGTGAAGATGGCACGGAGCATGTTGAAAGCCAAAGGCCTTTCAAATGAATTCTGGGCAGAAGGAGTAGTTATAGTAGCCTATCTCTTCAATCTATCACCAACAAGAGTAGTCCCAAATCAGATTCCTTATCAAGCTTGGAATGTTTTCAAGCTTTGGGCAAGCCATTTATGTACTTTTGGTTGTATTGCCTATGCTTTGGTTAATTCTAAAATTCGTAGAAAACTTCATGAAAAGTCAATAAAATGTATTTTTGTTGGCTATTGTACACAATCTAGAGCATAGAAGCTATATAACCTTATGCAAAGTCATTATTAGCAGGAATGTGGTGTTTAATGAAGAAGCAAGCTAGAACTGGAATGACAAATGGGAGGCTGCAAAAACTAATATGCTAGTAGACTTTGAAGCTCCAACTGAAGGCAACAATGGAGTTCTAGCAGTCATGTCTAATTCTTCTAAGCAATCAATACCAATAAATAGCCCACATAGACAATCCCGCAGCTCATCTACACAGCCAACTTCAGAAAGTTCTTTAGAAGAATCTCCTCCAAGGAAGTTCAGATCTTTAAGAGAGATATATGTCAACACACAAGCCTTGTTTGTTGCTGAACCAACTAGCTTTGAAGAAGCATATGCAAAAGAAGAGTGGATTAAAGTTATGAAGGAAAAGTTGAATGCAATTAATAGAAATTAGACATGGGAGTTAGTGGATTTATCTAAAGGAAAAAATGCTATTGGACTAAAGTGGATATTCAAAACAAAGTACCATGTTGATGGTAGCATTGAAAGGTATGAGGCAAGGCTGGTTGCAAAGAGGTATGCACAGACCTATGGCATAGACTATGAAGATACAGTCTCTCTAATTGCAAGGTATGAAACTGTAAGAACCTTCTTAGCTTTTGCTGCTTACATGAAACTACTTGTGTATCAGTTTGATGTTAAATCTTCCTTCTTGAATGGAGAGCTATTAAAGCAAGTCACTCAACTTGAATGGATTCAATGGCAAAGAAGACAAAGTGTATAAGTTGAGAAAGGCTCTTTATGGGTTGAAGCAAGCACTAAAGGCTTGGTACAACAAGATAGGTGCTCACTTTTACTCAAATGGGTATGTGAAAAGTAAGAATGAGCCTACTTTTTACTTGAAAAGACAAGGTATTGATTTTATCATGATTTGCCTTTATGTTGACGATATAATTTATATGGGTTCATCTAATGCTTTAATTGATGATTTTAAGGATGGTATGATGAAGAAGTTTGAGATAACAGATTTAGGGATTATTGCGTTACTTTTTTGGCCTTGAAGTGTCGCAAAAGGAAAATGGCATTTTATTTCTCAAATGAAATATGCTACTAATTTGCTTAAAAAGATTTAATATGTTGAATTGTAAAGGAGCAGCCACACCTATGAACTTGAATGAGAAGCGGCAGGTTGAAGATGGTACTGGTATGGCAGACTTGAAGTATTTTAGAAGTTTGGTGGGTTGATTGATCTACTTAACTCACACATGGCCTAACATTGCATTCTTAACTGGTGTTGTTTCTTGGTTTATGCATAATCCTTCAAAGCACCATCTTGGAGTAGCAAAGAGAATCCTGCAATATGTGGTTGGAACAGTTGATGATGGGGTTTGGTATGCTGCAAATTCTAATTTCAGTCTAGTAGGCTTTTCAGATAGTGATTGGGCAGGTTCATTTGAGGATAGGAAAGGCATTTTAGGAAGTATTTTTCATCTTGGGTCTGGTGCTATCACTTGGAGTTTTAAGAGGCATGCAAGCACAACATTGTCATCTTTTGAAGCTAATATGCTGCTAAAACTTTGGTAGCTTATCAAGTTATATGGCTTAAGTGTCTACATGTTAATTTTAGCCAAGAACTGAAAAGTGTAACTGAGATTCTTTACGACAACAAGGCTACAATTGCAATGAGTGAAAATCCAACATTTCATGGAAGAACAAAGCATATCGACATTTGAATTCATTTCATTTGTGACTTGGTAGTTGGAGGTCAGATTCAATTGAAGTATTGCAACACTAATAAGCAAGTGCAGATGTCTTCATAAAGTCACTCCTTTATGATAAACATGTCCATTTCAGATCAAGGCTTAGAGTGTGTAATTTTGAATCAAGGGAGAGTGTCGAAGTATGATTCAAAATTTGACTTATTCCTTGGTTATTAGATTTAGTTGCTGTGTTTGTTAATTGTGTCCTTAATGTTCAACAATTTTTAGTTACAGTTGTTTGTTTTGCTTACCATTTATTTGAGAAAATGTCTATTAGATGTGGGTTCTTGATTTTTCTTATTACGGTTGAGTATTGTAAGAAAGTCTATATAAAGAACTTTCAGTTTTGAATAAAATGTAATTTTTTCTAATTTTACTCATCTCTCTCTGAAAAATACTAGCTGACAATTACTGCAGCTTCTAGTTTCATCTCGTTTCACATCTTTTTGATACTTGTGTTGTATAAGTCTTCTAAATTCCCAACAGCTTGGGGAACTTGGTGGTGATGATGCCATAGTTGATGTAGAAGACGGAGCAAGGTTCTTGGGAACCGAGCCGTTAGAGACAGGATGTGTCTTCTTTCCAGAGGTTGGAGCCAATGGAGGACAACTTGTCGTTGTGAGGGGTTTGGTTGAGGAGGATAGGGAGAGGGCCGATGGTGTAGATGAGAGGTGAGAGGATGGGGAAGAGATAGTTGAGTGAGTGTTTTCGAGTTCGTCAAAGGTGTTGATGACGATGATGGAGGCTTTATGGTGAGTTTCTTCTACCTGTCCGATGAAGTTGAGCATGAAGTCGTCTAGGTCGATTGTTCTTATGAAGCTTGGCATGTCTCTTAGTCTGAGGTTGTTGATACTTGGGATCAAGTCCACTTTGGTTTCCAAGTACTCATTTGTCAGATAATTCTCATCTGCATATTACGAACACAAAAATGCCATTAGATTGTAGCTAATAAATATTATACTGCAAATGTGCCAAACTATGAAGCATACATTGAATAAACATAGTCGTATAACACACAACACATTAAATTACACAAAAATGTTAAAAGTTTCTTCGTACATTATTCGTATCAGTATTCAATTTTTCATGCTTCCAAAATATTGTGAAAAAGAACTATCGCCTGAATGACTTGTATGTGTGTGTGTTCAATATTTAACTTGAAACACGATGTAACAATTCTATTAGATGTGAAATCTCAACTAATTTTATTGTGTCATGGTGTCTCAAATAATTAAAAAGAATTTGAAAATGAACTATAAAGCGTCAACAATATTAAAGAGCAGTGAGATCTGTGTTATATAAAACATGTCCCAGTGAGAAGTTATGCTTGTATTCAACATGTGTTAGAAAATGCAAACGAATGAAGTCCCTTTGAGTGGTTTAAGACCTTGATCGATCAGATAGCGATACTGAGAGTACCCCACCAACCTACAAGCACTGGCAGTCCAAAACAAGATAGTAGTAACATCCAAAAGGCTGATAGCTTTGACAACCAAGGTCATGACCTCGTTGAAAACAATACAAGTAACAGGAGGGACAAGGCCGGAACCCGATCCTCTGCGAAGCAACGTGATGCGCAGGTTGTGTGAATCAATGAGACGACGCCGTTCATTCAAGAGCTTTAATCGTAACCATCCATGTAATCCGTTGCTCCGTAGCGCGACACGTCAAAAATGGAATGCTACATTTTGTGTTTGTCTTCCCGCCAACCATCACTAAATCTCAACCATTCAATTTGTGAATCTGAGTCGTCCATTGAAGCACACGTAAACCCATGATTTGCAGCCTCCAGTGGATCGGGTTCCAGGGGGGAGGAGCACCTTCAACTTGCATCTAGTTCTTCAGGAGAGATCCAAGAAAGGAATTTTAGAAGATCGACGATAGTTATCATTTTCTTCATCTTTAAATTCAATTTGACTCGTTGAGTAATGTTTCCTGATCCACTTAGTTCTGCCTTGGATGAGTTAGTAAAGAAGATCTATGTGCATTCATCGCCATGGTAACTTCGGATGAAACCTTAGCTCTTCTACTTGTGTCACTTGGTTAATTCTTCTTTGACTCTTTCAGCTGCTTCATTGAATCTGCAGGACTTGCAGTTTTTTGTTATTACATGTGGTTTTTTTTTTCTTTTGGGCAAGTGGGGATGTAATTGTGTCTCAAAACTAGTTTCTTTTTGTGAAGATTTTTTCTAAACAAAATTTTAAATTTTTTGGGATGGGCATGCAGGTTTTAAGTCTGTTGCAAAATGGTGCGAGTCGATCCCTGTATTGCTCAAAGATCTTGTGCAGTAGAGTTTGGTGGATATGAATAAGTTATAACAAAGATTCTGATGTTTTAGAGAGGCAATGTGCATAATTTGATAGTTAGAAAGCTAAAAACTACGACAAAATTGAATTGGCTATAACAACATACTCAATCTTTTTAATTTCCCAAGTCTATATGTATTCGGTAATTTCATCCTCCAGCCACACTCTATTTCCTGCTTTGCCTCTATTAAGTCTCTATTCTTAAATAATTAATTAGTTCTCTTTATGATTCTGAAAATCATTAGATATTGTGACAAGGAGTAAATTTGAAAGTGGTGAGCGGAGTTCCTCCTTTTCTTTTATTTTACCCCCTCATGGTCTAAGGCAAACAACTAATTGAAGTTCTCATTTATCAACTGAGTAATGGTCGTGCCTTGCGGTTTATGAGTACTCCATACATAATTCGCTACCGCGTCTGAAATTTCCATTTTCTATTCCCAGTGACAAACTATAATCACATAGATTTTCTGTTTCTACTAGATTGGTCAATGAGCTCTGGTGCATTTAAAATAGTGCAATCAATAATTTCTTTGCACTCTAATTGCACAAGTGCACTGATTTGAGTACCAAAGGGACAAACCTGCTTGTGCCAGAAATGCCTTTCTATTGCAATATCCTTTGGTATTCATATATGTGCATTAGCCGTCTGTCATGCTGTATCTACCAACTGCCAACGCAATCTTCATCTTCCAAGGGGTTAAGAGATGTGGCTGGAGATGGTCACTAAATGGGGAGTAAGTGGCGGTGATTAAGAACAAAAATAACTTTGCATTCTCTTAAAAAGGTCACCGGCCTATATTCTCTAGGCTGCACTGTGCATGCATTCTTGCATGTTGTCTTCCTCTTTTTTTCTTGGTATTAATTAATAGTTAGATGAGTTGCTCTATCTTTTTACAATTTAATAATATTCACCAAAATTTAAGCCACCCTTGAATAATTTTTTTTATTATCAGTAATAGTGTATATATTTTTTTGATATTTTCTGGATAATTGAGACCTCTTTTTCTTTTTGTTCTTTGTTTATGATGTGAGAGTCAGGATTACCATAATATGTATTGCCTTCTAACTTCATGTCATTTACTGATTTGCTTAATTTTGTACATGCCAAAGAGGAAAGGGTGGTTGTTCTGGTCATTGGCGGAGGGGGACGTGAACATGCGCTTTGCTATGCCTTGCAACAATCACCATCTTGTGATGGTGTATTTTGTGCCCTAGGCAATGTAGGAATTTTCGATTTAAGGAGTGCCACTTGTATTTTAGACCTTGATATTTATAATGGAGCAGCCGTAGTCTCATTCTGCTATAAATGGGGTGTGGGACTAGTTATTGTGGGACCTGAGGCTCCACTTGTTTCAGGTCTTGTAAATGATTAGTTAAGGCAGGAATTCCAACTTTTGGCCCATCTGCAGAGGTTGCTGCTTTGGAAGGTTCAAAGAATTTTATGAAGCATTTGTGTGACAAGTATGAAATTCCAACTGCCAAGGTCTGTCTTCTCATTTTGAATCTCAACAATTAGATTGATAATTAGTCCTTTTTTCCTCTGAACTAAATATGAACTACGCTCTGCCCTTATCCTCTTTGAATACATCTTCGTGCATCAGTCAATTTTCAAACTTGTTATATGTCATTTTGAAACCATAAATTTCTTACTTCTGACTAATCCTAAATTAATTAATGCAGTACAAAACATTTACAGACCCATCTGTTGCAAAGCAATATATTTAGGAACAAGGAGTACCAATTGTTGTCAAAGCAGATGGACTGGCTGCTGGAAAAGGAGTTACAATTGCCATGACACTGGAAGAGGCATATGAAGCTGTTGATTCGATGCTGGTGAATGGTACTTTTGGTTCTGCTGGTTTTCGTGTCATTATTGAGGAATTTCTTGAGAAATTAAAAGGAGCAGATTAGTGTTGAAGATAAATGAGCTAGAAAGAGATATTTGTCTGTTCAATATGTTTGAAGTAAATATCCTAAGCTACATTATTGAGGGAAGGTTCATTTTCTACTAGTGCTACATTATAGAAAGATTTACATATATTATGTCAGCAAAGTTCTGAATCAAGGGGAGAATGATTTTCGAGCAATGCAAGGATACAAGGTAATCCTATTAACTTGTGCCCCTGGTGTTTATTTCAAATCTTTTGTTTCATAATTTTCAACCTTATTCATTGATTATTGTCTGCACTCTTTTGTATTTGACCAGTACTTAATGAAGAGTGGCAAGGGGTTCTGATTATGATTTTTAACAGTCTAAAAATATGGTTGCAGCTTGTCACAAAATATCTCAAAAGGTTTTTCCCAAGGATAATGAAGCTCCTCCTGGCAGTGTGGATGACATGCCAAAACTGTCAGATTCTAGATTGGCACTTGCAGTAATGTGTACAGGAAAAATGTGGCTGACAAGGAAAAGTGTGTAATCTAATTTTGAATAGGACTGGATGGTGAAACTGAAATGGAAAAAGGTTTTAATTGAAATCACTTATTGTGCTTCAGTAGCTGACCTCTATGAACCCTATGCTTTTTAATCTCATTCTGTTTTTGCTGGTTAGACCTTTGAGAACCTGCTACAGTTTGGATTGGTGAATAATTGCATCTTTGATAAGACCATATCCCAAATGCAAATAGATCAAACCTCTATTTTTCACTTAAATCTGGTATACCTCCATGAACACTAAGCTTTTTAATATCACTCTGTTTTCGCTGGTTGGACCTTTGAGAACCTACTGCAGTTTGGATTGGTGAATAATTGCATCTTTGATAAGACCATATCCTAAATGCAAATAGATCAAACCTCTATTTTTCATTCTTGAATATGAAGTGATTGATTACTTGTACATATGTAAGTTCACCAATTACAAACAACTGGAGAACAGAAGGTGAGATACAAGCATGAGAGCATAGGGGGAAAAATAAGATGAAGCAAAAAAGAAGATACAAATATAAAACAAGACAAAGCAAAAAATAGGACACAAGCATCCATGTGTATTAGCTTACTTCTTCAAGAGGTGTATTGTTGTTGGAACTATGATTGGTTGTTGTCTACAGCTAGAGACAAGAAACAGCATGTAAATGTAATTGTTAGGGACTTGTACTTAGATTAGGCAATTATTGGCAATCTAATTTGAGAACAGGAGTCTAATGTACATGATATGTTGATTTCAATAAAATTATATATTTTATTATACTTTCTTTTAAACATTGTTATTACAATATTATTGCTTACTGATGAAACATCTCGACTGAATTCCAGTGTTTCAAGTGATGGTATTAGAAAATCTAGTGGTGCCTACATTATAAAATAATACAAATAACAATGTAATCCTTTATAAACTACAAAGAGGTGTTAAGCATTAGAACCTAATTGGTCATACCATTAACATTTGAGTAAAAGTAAGATCACTCTCAACTATCTGAGATCCTACAAAGGGTGCTTGAGGTATGTTATTGGAGGTGTTTGCTTGCATCTGATAATCCTAAAAGAAAAAGGTAAGGTAACATTAACATTTATTAACCACTAACTATAAAATAAAGATATGTAATATGTCTATACCATAGAAGTTATTTTTCTTCTTTTGCTCATTAATTTCTCAACCCAACCCTTCTCTCGCTTCTTCTTTCTATTTCCATCCCTTTTCTTGAATCCTTTTGCCGGGGCAATAGACTCTGGTAACGATGCCAAACTTGCACCATCATTATTAGTTGGACATTGTTGGCTCGATCGAAGTTTTGTCACTTGCTTGGTTAATTCTAATACACCTTTTTGTACTAATAAAAATGCTTCTGGACAGTCAGATGCTTCAGTTGCTAATCTAATCATCATAGGGCAGAGTTGTCTATATCGTTGCATGCTTTCCAATCTAGGATCTGCTTGGACCTCATTCCCCCTAATATCATGTATGATACCGCTCTTTGCTTCTTTTGTCCACCTCTTTTTAATATAGTTCTCGGGAAGCTTTTTCACATCCTTCACATCGTACACCTTTAAAGTGTGGCAGCATAATATTCTAATGGTCTCAAACATCCAACAGCTATATGAGATTGAGTTATTGCTAGAATCAAACTGAACTCTCCATTCACCTTCTTCATTAACCATATTAATGAAATAGTCAAATAAAGGCTCTTCTTCATGTCTGTGTTTTATAGTAGCAGCTGCAACTAGATCCCACTATTTTTGGAACAAGTCAAAAATTGGAATCGTGTAAATCTGAGAAAGTTGTCGGAGCATGGGGGAACTTTGTATAATCAATCAAGGCAATTTTTGCCGTGAGTCAAACTCATGCTTCAATTCATTATACCTCATATCCTCCACAACTCGTTCAAATTACCTGAAAAATTGATTGATATCTAAATCCGGTCTTGTGCAACTCTTTATAGCGGCATTTATACTTTCACTTACTTGTGTGCTCCACACCCCAAACGTGAAAGCCTTCTTCATATGATACCATGCCCATTTTTTTTTGATATTATAAATTAAGGTCAACCATGTGTTATCATTGACATTATAAGTTGAGAGCAACTGACTCCATTCTTTCTCAAACTGCATTTCATCTTTATATTGATACATGCATTTCTTAAAATCAGTAAAAAAATGTGATCCACGCTTCATCAAATTTCCTAGATGCTTGATACCATTTTGCATTAAATGCCAGGTGCATAGTCCATGCTTTGTATCTGGCATCACCGCCGGTATTGCTCAAGCCATGGCTTGATCTTGATCAGTAAAAATGGTCAGAGGTTTTTTTGGTTGGTGTGCCTCTAAGAAAGTCTGTAGTAGCCAGTTAAATGACTCTATAGTTTTGTCATATAGTAATGCTGCACCAAAAATAGCCACTCCCTTATAGTGATTGAATCCTAAAAGTAATGCAAGTGATCTATGATTACAGTTCGTACTAAATGTTGTATCCATAGAGATTGCATCGCCAAAATATGCATAATCAAGTAACATTCTTGCATCAGCCCAAAAAACATTTGTAATCTATTCTTCTGTATCCATCTGATAAGCATGATAAAATGATGGATTTTTCGAGTATTGTTCTTGAAAATACCGCAATAGGCTTCCAACTTCTCCATATACTATACTTCTCTGTCTTTTAGTTCTTAAGTAGTTTTTTGCATCCAACTGGGTGTAGCCAAGACTAGCTTTTCCTCCAGTGGGCCTACTCATCAACTCAAAAGAGGATTTCTGTTGAAGCCTTACATCCTCTGCCAAGTCAATCTCATAGGCTTGAACTTCTATTACCTTACACTGTGATGCCAACAAATGAATTGTGTTTGCAACATGGAGCGGGTGATTATGCTCCTCAACAAAAGCATTGATTTTATATTTTCCATCCATGAGCGTGACAAATATCTTTGCTTTACAATTAGTCCTTGTCTCAGGCTGAGGTTTGATGGTCATAAAGTCTCTCTTGTCTTTTGTTCATAAACCCTCTTTACAGCAAACATATCTAGCTGAAACTATGGAGCCATCTTTCCTACTCTTGGTCTTATTATATTTCCGTGCTCCAAATCCAGTTCGCCCAGCATAAGCAACCCAAAAGTTCCATGTTTCCTCTAAACTATCAAATTCCAACCCTAGTCTAGGAGTCAAATCAACCTCCATATTTTAGTTCCTAAAAAATGAAAAAAAAATTATTATAAGAACTTTTTGACATATAAAAATATTACACAAAATTTCAACTAAGTAAGAATATTATTAACTTAGTATTGTGTTGCACTTGCAACTTTTACTTATATATGATTCCAAGTATTTCTCTTAAAACTTGGCAATACCAAATGATTTCCTTTTTTATGTAACTATTGACCAGATTATTTTCAAGTGAAATTGACATAAAAGCAACTCAAGTTAATAGCTATATACATTTTTTTTTCATTTTGGATGCCACATCAATAATTTTATAAAACATGATGTTGCCAAATAAAGAAGAATGAAATCATTAAATTAATTTATTAAATAGATTGTAAATGGATTTTGAGAATTAAAGTTGAAATCAAATTGACCAAAGGTACCAAATTTCATATTATATTCCAACTATTAACTCTTGCCAAAAAGTATACAAAGGCAAACAAAAAAATTATTGTAGGTGTACAATATATGAAAGTTATTCAGTTAAAAAAAAAAGCTTCCAAGAGTTCATCTAAAGAAAGAATCAACTATATATATATACACACACACACACACACATATATCCATATTTTCCGTTGGTATCATGTTAAGAATGCAGGTAAAGAACTAATTGTAAAGGGAATAACTTTATGCAATTTTTTACAATCTCTCTTGCTAATGAAAAGGGAAAAATGATTTTATAAGCTCAAACTCCAAATATCAGATAGATGTATAAAAGATATATCCCCTTCTTCTTCATGCTATGTTGAGCGATCAGAATAATGACATAAAACCACTGCAAAAAATAAATAACAAGTAAGGCTCTAATGAAACTATAATACAGATGTATTAAATAGAAAAAATGGTTGCTAGTGTTTCCTAAAAATCTGACCTTCAAGCTTGAGGAACTGGGCAGCAAAATGAGCAAAATCCCACGCCGTCTAATATGGTTTTTGAGGTTGAAGAAACAACGCGAGGACATTGCGTTTTGAGGCTGCATATCAAGGGTTTACGTGTGCTTCAATGGATGACGCAGATTCACAAATTGAACAGTTGAGATTTAGTGATGGTTGGCGGGAAGACAAACGCAAAACCAGCATTCCATTTTTGACGTGTCGCGCTACGAAGCAATGGATTATGGGGACGGTTACGATTAAAGCTCTTGAATGACCGGCGTCGTCTTGTTGATTCGCACAGCCTGCGCATCACGTTGCTTCGCAGAGGATTGGGTTCCAGACAAGGCCAGCAGAAGCAGAGTGCTGGAGCCTACCCATAAGGTCTAGAAAAGGGTCCAAGCAAGTCTTACTGGTGGAATAGCAAAGCGAACGTATGTGCTAGGTGGCATCGACGTCAGAGGGAGGAAGGCCATCAGGGATGGCCTCATAGTGAAAGTCAGGGAGGCCGTCCAGGGCACTGGGACCTCTGCTTTTGAGCAAGCGCCTCGTGGTTGAACTCAGAGTTGACCAAGGTTATGTGGTACCCCCTAGAATAAAGCAGCTTGGCTAGCTTCACCATTGGGTTCCTGTGCCTTGGGTTGGGAATGGCACCAGCCCCACGTGGGGATTCACTTCAGATATCGAACCCATCACTCTGTCTCACTCAAGGTTGCCTTTGGCTATGATATGGGCTTGTTTCTGCCTAGTTATTTATCCAAGAGTAAATTATATTAAGATTATTAGTATTACATCTCTCTTATTTTAAAAATTACATTTAACCTTCATAACATTTAGGTTTATATTACAGAATTTATTTTATTTTATTTTTTATCAAAAAAATTAATTTTTTATACAACATAAGAATGTAATTTTATTTTTTATATAGCAACGAAGAAAACTAACTAATTAAATATTGAGTTTTAATATGATATTATGATTTTATTTTTAATATAATAGTAAGAATTAAGTAATTTTATTTTTAAAAAAATGTTGTAAAAAAGATAATTTTGTTGACAAAAATAATTAAAAGGGAATTAGATGTAATTCTTAAAATAAAAAAATTATCAAATACTTCCTCCGGTCTTGTTTATAAGAAAATTTGAAAAGATTTTTTTGGTTCCAAAATATAAGAAACATAGTATATTTTTTTATTTCACTAAATAATAAATTTCTTTTTTACCCTTCATTTATTGTTACATCTAATACACTTAACAATGCATAACATTTTTCCATGCAAAATAAAGATGGGTAAAATAGAAAAAAATTATCAAACTTGAACCTAATTAATGAGTTAAATTAATATTAACTATTTTTCTTAATATCAATGAAACAGTTTTTTGTTTTTAATAAACAGGATCGGAGGGAGTATAACTAACTTGCCCTAACGAAGCAACTAAAGCAACCCAATTGCTCCAATAACTTCAGTCAAGCTCTCTTGCTAACGATGCAGACATTGAATCACTCTGTCAAAGAAATAATTAACAAAAGTAGAAACGATCTTAATCTGCTTTTAATGATTTCAAGAATCAGACGAGGCGAGTGATTTCTTCCCTCTGTTTTTTTGGGCCATCGACGAAGAAAGTGATTATGAGAACAGTCATATACCCATTAATTTTCCCCATCAATCGATGGAGAAGTTTCCCATGCCTTGTGTTGAAGTGTAGGGCTTCCATGTCCTTTTTGTTCCCTCTTATTATAAATATATAATTAATAAATAAATTATCATCCCGTATTTTTTTTTTCTAGTATCTTCAATCAATTTTATAATAAAATATTGTATTTAAATTTTGACGGATTCTACCATGCCCATTGAGGAATTGGATTTATCGATGCACATTAATTACGATTTCTTATCGTGTTAGTGAACGATAGCTAATATACTAGTACTTAATTACTAAGGATAGCGGTTTCTCATTGTTTTAATAATTGGTTGCTCGATATGTTAATTATCAACACGTTACTAATGTGCACGAAGCACTTACCTTCCAGCGTGCAGAAAATGTGACCTAAACTTTTAGGGATGAAACTTACAACTGTATACAACTATCTATTCAATCACTTGAATTAATTTTAGGTGACGTATAATTAATATATTACAAAAATATTTAAAAGGAGTGTGATATAAGAGAGCTATATATGACTTTTACAATAATATGAGACAATATTATATATTTTGAATTGTGTTTGTTAATGTATTTTAATATTTTGAATAATAATATACCAAACACTACATTAATGCCTAAAATATCAATATCAATGTTACAATATACCAAACAAAATTTTTTTTATTAGCCAAGTTTAATCTATAAATTATTTTAATATTTTTAAAATTAAATTAATCATTAAATTGGTAAAAGTATTAGTTCAAAATTTATTAATTCAACTATAATTGAATTATAGTTAAATTGGTAATAATAAATAAATATATATATATATATATAACAAACATATATTATGAATTTTACATAAATATATATATTATATTCTATAAGTATTGTTATATAACAGTTTGCCGAAGTAGGGCGATTACTTAAAGTGGCAGACTTGGTCTAAGCATCGTCTATATTCCACATGGTTCGTGTTCGAATCCAAAAGTTTCACTTACAAATTTGGGAAGCAATGACTGATTTGTTTATATATATAAAAGTTTGCTCACACATGACAACGGGATTTTGGTGGTGAAACGGCAATTGATCTTTGAGAAGGCGCGAGGGACAGGATTCGAGACTGTGGCTGAAGTTGTTTTGTGAAATATATCTATGAAGACCGGTTCAACCAGCGAAAAAGATACCGCTTTTCAACAAAAATTGACCTGTCAAACCCAGTTGTTGACTAGAATTGACCGGTTCGACTCTGACCATAGTTCGGTTCACTGGTTTGATCCGATTTGACTTTATTACGCTGGATTATTCATCAAACTCTGGTCCACAAAAGTAAGAAAATAGAAAAAATATATAACTTCTTATTGAGATGCCATGACAAGAACCGGAGAATGGTCGGGTCCGATTTTTTTACGCTGGATTATTCATCAAACTCTGATCCACAAAAGTAAGAAAATAGAAAAAAAAAAAAAAAAAACTTGCCATGACGAGAACATTACATAATACTACCCGTCTAAAGGTAAATCATGAATCACTCAACACAGTGCTCTAAATAATATAACCTTTCTAGAATTGCAAACTAACAAAAGAACTAACAATCCTTCAACAAGTAGGTTTCAAATTTTTGAGCACCTTATCAATGACCCTATCTAGATTTTGATAAGAAGAACCACCAGGTCTAGTAGCCTCCTCTGCCTTCCTCTTCCACTCTAAAGCCTTCTCCTTCATCTCCTTGCCCTTCTCTGATCCCTTCATCACCTCCACGACCATCCTCCTCACCTCCTCCCTCTTCACAATCGGCCCCACCTCCATTCCCGTCCCCCACTCTGCACACGCATACCGACAATTCGTCTGCTGCTCAGCAAAAAACGGCCAGCACACCACCGGCTTCCCCGCGCACACGCTCTCGATCGTCGAGTTCCACCCGCAATGCGTCAGGAACCCTCCGACCGCCGCATGGTTCAGCACCTGTTCCTGCGAGCACCAGCTCGCTATCAGCCCTCTTCCTTCTGTTTCAATTTTAAACTCAGTTGATAGAATCACTGACCCACCCTCGACGAGGTCGGGTCGGATCACCCACAAGAAAGGGCACTTGCTGGAGGCGAGGCCCCACGCGAACTCGGCCAGCTGTTCGGGGGACACGGTGGTGATGCTGCCGTAGTTGACGTAGAAGACGGAGCCGGGTTTTTGGGAATCAAGCCATCGGAGACAGGATGTGTCTTCTTTCCAGAGGTTGGAGCCAATGGACGACAAGAGCTTGTCTTTGTGAGAGATTTCGTCGAGGAGAGGGAGAGGGCCGATGGTGTAGATGGGAGGTGACATGATGGAGGAGAGATAGTCGAGTGAGTGCTTTTCGAATTCTTCGAAGGTGTTGATGATGATGATGGAAGCTTTTTGAGCTTCTTCTACCTCTCCGATGAAGAAGTTGAGCATGATGTCGTCTGGGTCGGTTGTTCTTATGAAGCTTGGGATATCCCTTAGTCTGAGGTTGTTGATTCCTGGGATCCAGTCCACTTTGGTTTCCAAGTACCCATTTGTCAGATAATTCTCATCTGCATATTACAAACACAAAAACAACCATTAGATTGCAGCTACTAAATAGTCTACTGCAAATATGCCGAACTATGAAGCATACATGCTGTGTTCATTTTGACACGTGTTGGATTCGGACACTCGTATGATACACAACAGGTTAAATTATACAAAAATGTTAAAAACTTCTTCGTATATTATCCGTATCAGTATTCAATTTCTCATGCTTCCAAAATATTGAGAAATAGAAATATTCCATGAATGAATTGTATTCGTGTCTGTGTTCAACACTTACATGAAACAAGATGTAACAATTCTAAAATTAGACGTGAAATCTCAACTAATTTTCTTATGTCATAGTGTGTCAAATAATTAAAAAAGAATACCAAAATGAACTATAAAGCGCCAGCAATATTAAAGAGGAGTGAAATCTGTGTCATAGAAAACATGTCACAGTGAGAAGTTAGAAAATGCAAATAAATGAAGTACCTGTGAGCGGTACGAGGCCTTGAGCGACCAGATAGCGATACTGAGCATATCCCACAAACCCACAAGCACTGGCAGTCCAAAACAAGACACTAGGAATACCCAAAAGGTTGGCAGCTTTGACGGAAAAGGCCATGCTCCCGTCGGAAACAATGCAGGTAACGGGAGGGACAAGGCCCGCAGAAGCAGAGTGTTGGAGCCGACGCATAAGGTCCAGAAAAGGGCCCAAGCAAGTCTTACTGGTGGAATAGCAGAGAGAAGGGATGTGCTGGGTGGCATCGGCGTCGGAGGGAGGAAGGCCATCGGGGATGGTCTCGTAGCGAAAGTCAGGGAGGCCGTCCAGGGCGTTGAGACCTCTGCTTCTGAGCAAGCGCCTGTAGTTGAACTCAGAGTGGACCAAGGTTATGTGGAACCCTCTGGAGTGAAGCAGCTTGGCTAGCTTCGTGATTGGGTTCACGTGCCCTTGGGCTGGGTATGGCACCAGCACCGCGTGGGGTTTCGCTTCAGATATCGAACCCATCTCTCTCTCTCTCTGGCCTAAGGCTGTGATATGGGCTTGTTTCCGCCTAGTTATTTATACAAGAGTAAATTATGCTAAAGATATTAATATTATAACTCTTTTATTTTAAATATCACATTCTACTCTCATCATATAGATTTATATTACATAAACTCTTTTTCATTTTATTTTTTAACAAATAAATTAATTCTTTTACACAAAATGAGAGTATAATTTTATTTTTAATATGTCACTAAAAATAACTAATTGAATATTAAGCTTTAATATGAAATTATGATTTTATTTTTAATATAATAGTAAAAATTAATTAATCTTTTTTTTCAAAAAAACACATTGAACAAATTATGTTGACAAAATTAATTAAAAGGGAATTAGATATATTTTTTTAAAAAAAAAAAATCAAACATAATTAAATTTTAAGAAAAATAAAAATAATTTTATCTTCATAGAAAAAAGAGGGACATGCATGTCAGGCGGGTTCTCGCCAGCAATGAAAGAGAGTGGGTTGGGCAGACAAGGCCAAAATGTAACGATTTCTCGCTCTTTCATGATTGATGGTGTAGTTTTGAAAGGAAAAATTGAGCGGCCAATAACGATGATAGATAGATCTGTCCTGATATTACTAGGACCTGCTTTGATTCTTGAGCTATTCAAAAAAGAGGCTTTTAGCCAAATATTACCTTATAAAATATTTTATTGTCAAAAGTATTACATCTATACAGATATTTGTTTTTTTAAATATTTTTAAAAATTCAGGGACAATGCACCGAGTTGGCAGTGGCAAAGGGTAGTGAAGGGGAGATGGCGTTTGTGGTTCAAGAAAATGAGTTTGCTATCCTGTCTTATCTGTATCCACAAAAGCCTTGACCATTTTGTATGGCTCAAGTATAACCCGTCCGAGTGATGATAAATTTTACACATTTTCTTGGTGGTCGACAAATATATATATATATATATATATATATATATCCTTAAAACATTATTTTAATATAATTAATAATTAATAATTAGAAACTAAAAATTTTCATTCCTTATATAATTTTTTTGAAGTCATATATTAATATATTTAAAGTTCAATCAACATATATTCTATTATGTATAAGTAATATTTTTAATTCTTAAAGTTTTATAATTTTATCTTAAAATTTATAATTATTCTTTTCGTAACTGGTCTCACATTTTTTAATTTTTAATTCAAAGTTTATTAAATTTATTACTAGTATATACTTATAAGTACTAGTATTTAAATCTATTTTCATGATCATCTCCTCGTGCCATCATATCCCATAACCCATTCTAACTTCTTCATGCAGAATGAATAAACAAAAACAGAAATCACGCAAAAGTAATCAGGAAGAAAAATATACACCCAGAAGTAATAAATCGTTCAAATTTAGAGATGAGTCATCCGAATTTGAAGAAAGTCAATTTTTTTTTTTTAAATTCAGATGACAGTCATCCGAATTTGAAGAAAAATTATTTTTTTAAAAATTTGGATGGATAACATCCGAATTTAAAACAAATTAATATTTTTTGTAAAATGCAATGGGAATTCGGACCTTTGAGTTATTTTTTTATTGTGTTAAAAAAAAGTTTAATTAAAAATAATAAATTATAAAAGATATTTATTTATTTATTTAAGTAACTTTAGTTATTAAAATACTAATAAATATAATAATAATTAAATAAAATTAAAGAAGCAATGTATATGTAAAAAAATTATTTTGATTTAATAAAAAATTTAAGAAGTAATATCAAAAGATTTAAATAATAAAAAGAAGGGTATTCATCTGAATTTAAAAGAAATTAAAGTTTTTTTAAATTCAGATGAATATCATCCAAATTTAAAACAAATTAATATTTTTTATAGAATAAAATGGGAATTCGAATTGGTATAATCCGAATTCTCTTTGAATTAATTTTTGTTATTTTGTTAAAAGAAGTTTAATTAAGAAGAAATAAATTAAAGAAAATACTTATTTATTTAAATAATTTTAGTTATTAAAATACAAATAAATATAATAATTATTATATAAAATCAAGGAAGGAATGTATGTGTAAAAAAAACTATTTTCATTTAATAAAAAATTTAAGAAGTAATATCAAAATATTTAAATAATAAAAAGAAGTAAGAAATAAAATATTGACCAAAGAGTAATAAACATTTAAAGTCAGATTGAGTAGCGATGAAATTTCACACGTTTTTTAAGTATCAAAGAAATTCGAATTGCTTTAATTAGAATTTCATGCAATATTTTTATTTCAATTGAATATAATAAGATAAAATATTGATCTATATTTTCAAATTTATTTGATTTGAATAAGATGAAAGATTAAATCAAATTCCTATTATACTATATTATATAATTTTATTTCAAGATTAAGATTAATATTCTATGAAATCTTTGTTTTATAAAAATAAGTAAATATGTATTGTCATAAAATTTATATTTTTTATTAAATACTTGTTTGATTGAATATTTATTTTGCAAAAGTAATTTAATAGTGAGTTTAATAAATTAACTTAATATATGTTTAGTATTTTTTAAAAGTTAAAAAAAATTAGATGGAAAATAATACTAAATAAATAAATTATATAAGAATTGATAAAAAAAATTACATCAATATAAATGTTGTAAATATATTTATACTAAATAACTTCCTATACCACAACAAGGTCTTCTTCTTTCACGACGTGGCCGTTGTTGCCCTAATTCTTCTTGTTTTTATTGCTCTTGTGCCACAATTTGTATTTAAATCTAAAGATGAGGATTGAACTGGAAGAATCAGTTGATGCGGCGTCATAAATCCTGATTGCGATGATCCTTCTGGCTTAAAGGAGCAACTAGGATATGCGGCATTAAACATTGATGTGTTAAACAAAAACTCAACAAATGATTCAAAAGAGCTAGATGAAGTTGAGGGCTATATGGAAAAAGAAGGACCTGCTCCACTAATGTCACCGAATTGGCCTAGCAGTATAGGATAAGATGGACCAAGCATGCCCATATCCTGCTGCATTGGCATTGGAATGTACGGAGAGATACTAGAAATATGAAGACTAATATCCTGTTGCAATGGCTCTTGTTGTTACTAAATATTTCTTCCAATAGTAGGTTGTTGGATAGACAGGTAGCCTTGACATCTCTTTCCTGGATGACCTGGCGAAATTTGAGGTCTAGGAAGATCTGGTGCTTGGTCAGCTGGTTGAAAAAATAATGAAAATTGCTGCTTACCGAGAGCACATAGTATATTGCTAAAATCTTGGCTGACGATATCATGACAATCTATAGGTAAAGGATCTTGTAAATGCATTTTATAAAGCCCCTCTGCTAAGTCAGCCTAACAAAATAAAGAATAAGTGTTAAATATTGATATGCAATGAATTTAAAAAATAATGATGATAAAGTTGATAAGGAATATAAAATTGTACCGCATATCTAGTAGCAGCAATCGACCTTTGGATCCATCGACGCTTGCGTTGCCAGTACCATCGCATGTATTCAGATGTGCGATTAAAAAGCTCCTTAATGACAAGGGATTGAAATATAGTATTTCGCCATTCATACCATCGTTGGATGAATGGCAATTGAGATATAGTATTTCTTTTAACCTTGTTCTCCTTTACTTACTATACACATTCATTTCTTACCCTCTAAATATGAAAGATTTTTACAATTTTTTAACCATATAACCTTTTTTTCTTTAACTATATCACTTTTTTTATTATATTTTTTCTTCCAACATTATATAACATGTTTTTTTCTTACTATTAACTTTACTTTGTACAACTACTTTTTTTTACTATTAATAAAATGAATTTTGAATTCAGTTTTTTCCTATTTAAATTATTTTATGCTAATATCATTTTTTATACTATATCAATTTATTTTTTTTACTATTGATATCAAAATTTATTCTCTTATTTTTTATTGTTGTAAATCATTTTCTTCTATTATTATCTTACTTTTATTCATATAAATAATATATATATATATATCATATTTTTTAATAATTAATAAAGAAAATATTTATTTTTTCCCTTGATTATCTAAATTTATTTCTTTTATCAATGATATTAAATTTTATACTCTTATTTGTTCACTATTTAAATATGTTTCTTCTATTATTCTTTTTGTTCTTATTAATATAAAATATATCTAATATAAATTTCTTAATAATTCATAAGACATATACTTATATTTTTTTTCTTATATAATATAAACCATATACTTACTCTTTAAATTTACTTATATAATAAGACATATACTTATATAATATAAACCATATACTTATATTTTTTTTCTTTACTCTTTAAATTTATTTCTTTCGTTATTAATTTCAAAATTTATCCACTTATTTTTTAACTATTTAAATCATTTTCCTCTAATATTCTTTATTTTTAAATATAAAATATCTATAATATGAAATTTTTACTAATTACTAAAGTATATATTTTTATTTTTCATTAACTATTTAAATTTATTTTTTATTCATTTAAATTCTTTCATTCTTGCTTTATTATTGTAACAATTAAAATAAAATATATTTCTTCTTGCATCTATATCAATTTATTTCTTTTCCTACATTCTCTTTATTTTCCACCTATATGTTATCTTTTCTTTCTTTTTTAATTTATTTTAGCTCATTTTTCTTTCATCTTTTTTTCCTAACCAAAATAACAACAATAGTAAAAAATCTAAAATAGTATTACACAAAAAAACCTAAAATAACTAATTTTCATCATTTCCATATTTCATTTCATATAAATTTGACGTAACAGCAACAATAATAAACATTTACAACAAACAAAATAATTATATATATGCACTTAAACATTATTACAAAAAATAAATAAATGAACATGTGTACAGTAAAAAAAATATCATTCCACATATTTATCAATAACAAAAATACAATATTGAAAATAATATTACAAACATATTTTTGTTACTTTTTTCAACTTACCTTATATTTTGTTGAAAAAACGTGACCTCTCTAACTAATTTTATACTGCTTTGCTCTGAATTTGTAGCAGAATCAAAATTGATAAGGTAAAAACAAGTAATTTTGGTAAGAAGAAATTTGAGCACTTGAGCCACAAAGAGATAAATGTAGTGAAAATGCCCAAAAGGATTGAATTTATAGCCAATCACCAGGGGCATTTTTGTCCTTTTATTGTAATCTTATTTATTTTATTTTTTTAAACCAATCAGAATTTACAAAAAATTTGGCTCCACCAATTATCTCTTGCCATATGTTTTTTGCATAGTTTATTTTCTTATATCTCCTTTTAACTATTTTTCATTGTACCTGCATGCGTGACAAAACATTTTCTACATGTGTGACAAGGCATGAGAGTGCATAGTGGGATCCGGATCCCATAGGTTCAAATTCAGAATTCCAAATTTAAAACCTTTTGACTAAGCCAAATTCAACGCATGCAAAGTGCTATTTATCAGCGCCAGGACAAATGTGTTTCACATTGTTATGTATGGTGAATTTGTTTTTTTTTTTTTGGTTACTTCCTTGACAATTAGCGTTAGAATGTGGGTTGTGCCACCAAGAAATTGTAGACACAATTGACGGCTATCTTCTTGAGTAAGGATGATGGGGCTGTGCCACCACTTGGGTTTCTCCGGAGCTCTCTCCACAAACATTTTCTACTCAAATATACCAAAGGTTTTAAAAGAGAAAAAGAAAATGCAGAAAAATGCTTGTAGGTAGATGTTGATTTGGCTTTAAATGCCTCCTATGTAAGTAAACAATTGGGAAGGATTGAAAAGAGACCTTAGTGATCACTGTGGGGTTAAGGCGTGGATTTCTCTGATGTGCTCATCTTCGTGATTGTTGTGGGCTTCAAGAGTTGTGGAAGGTATTTGATTGTTTAACACAACAAGGT
This sequence comes from Erythrophleum ivorense, assembly GCA_026724425.1. Classification (NCBI taxonomy): domain Eukaryota; kingdom Viridiplantae; phylum Streptophyta; class Magnoliopsida; order Fabales; family Fabaceae; genus Erythrophleum; species Erythrophleum ivorense. Next base: position 115,589 of record JAIUCV010001192.1, read on the forward strand.
TTAAGAGGAAATGCAGAGTAGTGGAAGAACAGAGCGAATGGTAATGATGAGAAAGTGGATTAGAGACGAACTCATGGGGTTCTTGCAACATAGTAGTAGTAGAGTATGTGTGGGTTCCTTTCTTGAGTTCTCTACCAATGGAACAAAGAGAAATATAAACCACACGCATTCACATCTTCTATCAGGGACCCATACTTGAGCCATACCATAGCCATCTCCTTTTCGCAACACCCTATGGCAATGCCAGTTTCAATAAACTTGGTGGCACTATCATTGAAATCTTGAAAATATTAAAAAACAAAAAAAGCAAAACTATAAGAAAACCGGTGGTAATATCACCGAGTTCTAAAAAAATATAATATATGATTGCAATATTTTCACTAGGTAAAGATTTGACAACAAAATATTTTATACAATAACATTTAGCTCAAAATCCAGGATTCTTTATATTCCTCTCACCAATAAATACAAATATATGAGCATGCAATATATAATAAGTGGGATAAATTTTTGAGCCATTTATGGCAAAAGATTAGAAAAAAAATTAAAAAATTCCTATTAGGAAAATTTTATTACACACCAAAATGCTGCAAATTATTTTTTTAATTGTGTCTTGCTGTGATTGAGAGTGAGATAGCCGGGATCGGGTCCTCTCCCATAAAGCTCTCTCCTATGCCTCTCCCGTAACAAATCTCAGCCATTGAGAGAATCTAACGCAAATCAAAGAGCCACGTTGCTCTAAACTCTGAATTTGCATTTTTGTCTTATCCCTCGTTGAAGCATAGGCAAAGTTGAGCCCCCCTTCTTCTTCCGTTTCTTCTTCACTGAAAAGGCAGCCAAGAAGCAATCTATCACCAACTCCTCCTTATCCATCACTTTAGCCACAAACACCCCCATACTTTGAACTAGCCCTTCGCCTCAGCCATGTGCATGCTTTTATTTTTGTCGCTCCCCACCTGTTGAACAAACCAGATATCACCCATGCCCAGTATTTGTTTTAACCTGACCCAATGGATTGCATCTCGACAAGCCTTTAATGACCACCACAATCTAAGTCATCTTCTTAATCAAATTGTATTATGATTTATTACGAAAGTGCATTATGATGCTTGTGTTGATTCTGTTAAATTGTAGTAAAATTATTCTCTTTCAAATTTGGATGGGTTTTTTATTTTGAAATTGGAATAAATTTTGCTAATCTTATTCTATATATGTATATGCTTGTTACTAAAATTGAGAAAAAGTTTAACTTGGGTTTTGGTTTTGAAATTGGGATAAATTTTGCTAAACATGGTTGAATCACCCTTAGTTGGGGGCTCCAAACTCCAAGCTCAACAAAGGGAAGATTAGAGCTCCTATGGCTGAATAATAATGATGCTCAAATTTGAAGGTGCAAATTTGTATTTTTTGTTTGTGAAATCTGAAGCTGTGAATTCTTTCTTTGTTTTTGAAATTGAAAGTTACAGAGATCTGAAGTTGCAATATCTGAAGTTGCTTTATTTTGGCTGTAAATACGCCTATGCCACGTGTCCCTCTGTGCCGCAGGATGACATAAATGGTTTAGATCTTCACACTGCAGACACATGGGAGAGAGCTTCACGGGAGAGGATCTAATCCCGAGATAGCCTTAGGATAGACAATCTGGCGGCCTTAACATGTTATCATTGACATTGACATAGGACTATCATGTGTCAGATTCAATTTGATGATAAAAAAGAAGAAAGATAAATGGGTTTGACAAGTGGCACACAAGCGGATTGGAGGGCTAGATTACATTTGCTATTGATTGGTGCATCTTGGATGCAGTTATCCCTTGGTAATAAACGAGAATCATAATTTCACCCTAAAAAATGACTACAAAAAAACTCTCTAACATGCTAGTCCTCTGTATGCTATTTTGTCGTCTCCATTCTGATTCCCTCAATCATTTCTCTACACTAATCATATAATACTAGCAGTAACCCCCTGCAAATTCAGGGGTTTTCAAAAAATTGTGGATCCCACGCTAAAAATGAAAAAAAAAGTTTGTATAAAAGGAAAAATATATATGCGAACAATGTCAAATAGTATAAAACAGTAAACAAACAGTGTACCAGTGATGTGATGTTATGAACAGTCTATGAATAGTACTTAATAAATAGTGCTCATCCACGGCTTTTTATTGATATAAATGATTCCCTCTATACTAACATTGTGTTTGGATGGAGTGATTATTGGAGAGAAGAATGGAGGAAAGGAAAACGAAGTTTTCTCCTGTTTGTCTCGAGGAGAAAACAGAGGAGAAGAGAGAGTTGCGAGAGAAAAGTACCGTGGGACCCACGCAAAAATTTTCTCCCCCAATATGAAGAGATTACGGGAGAAAACGTTTCGACAATAATTATTTTCCAAAATTGTCCTTCGCTATTCCAATAAAATTGAGAGAGGAACATGATGATAAAATGTTTCTTTCATTTTTGTTACATGACTTTGGTGATACTAAGTTTGTAGTATGGTGTAGGATATTTATTTCATTGTTATTAGCTGAATTAGTTGTCAAAATTTTGTTAAAAATTAGAATGTATCGAAATTTAAGACAAGCTAGTGGGTATTTGTGGATCATTGGACTGATTAGCAATGAAATTTGAGTCTTATTTATCATTATGCGTGGTGGTACTAAATTTTGCATATATGTATTTACCATGGTTTCTAGTAACAGCTCAGGAGGTAAGAAGATACATTATTTTGTAGTGACTGATTTTGTGTTTCTAATAAACTTACATAGTTTAAAAGTGAAGGATAAGAAAAAGATGATAAGAAAATTAGGGGTAATAACTCTCAAGAAAATACAACAAAAAATATAACTTTAGATGACCGTTAAAATATTAAATATATAAGGGAAAAAAATTTTAAGCCATTAAAAAAATGTGACTAAAAAATAAAACATAACTAAATAGAAAAAAAAGAATAGAATAACATGTATACTTTTTTGGCAAAAATGACAAGACGTTTTAAGACTTCAAAGCAAATTACAAAGAAAAGAAAAAAATAAAATGAAAATAAAACAGGAACCAGTGAGAACAAAAAAAGGAAATCCAACAGGTCCAACTGTAATGTCGTCGGACGTCGTTGGATTCCCTTTTTTTTCCCTTTCAGACGGAAAAGCTTACCACATGATAAGGGAAGGGACAAGGACGTAAGGACAAAGGAAGCCACGTGAATGCATTGCAAGATGGCTTTATCACATGAGGATGAATCAAGGGTCAACTATTCTTATTTGTTTATATATATATATATATATCTTTATGTGAAAAATCGATAATAATATTTATATTATAATAATAATTGAAGTGATTACCAATATATTTTATTTCACTTAAATAATAATATTTTTTTATTATGTTAAAATAATTAGGTGGATAGAATTGAATTTGTTTTTATGAAAGTGAATAAACAAAAACATAGGTAACGGATTGACATGGAAAAATTTTAAAATTATTATACTATTTTTTTCATCCAATTGAGGGAAAGATTATACTCTAACAACATCATTGTTAGTTTTCGAATTGTTCGTTTAAGAAATTATTCTAGAATTTTAAAAATTAAAAAATTGGTAAGCATTGTGGGATCAAATTTGGACGATTGCATTTATGCATAGCCAAAAAAAGGGAAAAGTCATTGCAGTCATATTCAAGGGTGAAATTGTCCAAAAAAATAGTTATAAACTTTTTCTCTCTCCGTCTCCCCGTGTTCCATCCAAACGGGAGAAGAGAACCTTTTTTCTCCATCCCTCTCTCTCCCCCCACTTTTCTTTCCGCTTTTCTCCCCCTCCACTTTTTTCCTCCCTTATCCAAACGAAACGTAAAGGAAGAGAAAAGCTAAGAGAAAAAAAAATTCAAAAAAAATATTTTTTCTTTTTAAGTTTAGGGTGAAAAGAGAGAAAATGAAAAAAAAAAAATCATTAATTTATAAAATAATAATTTTTTATTATATAATATTAATACTTTTATTATTAAATGAGATATTTTAAAAAAATTATATTCTTTCATGTGAATTAATTATTTTACATTTATACATATATATTTAAAAATAAATAAGATTAATAAATTAAAAAAATTAAATTTTATTCATTTTTAAAAGATGAATAAGATTAATAAAATATTTTTTAGATATAATAATATATTAATATATAAATATTATATATTAAATAATATTATTTATATATATAATAAATATATTTTATTAAAATGTTATATATATATATATAAGGATGGAATGATGCAAAAGCATCATTCCATACGACTAAAAGGTTGTCGGACAAAAGGTAACAATTTGGTTGTTTTCTTTTATAAATATAATTAATTAAATTTGTTTTACAAAAATATATTAATATTTTGTAAAATATATTTATTATTAATTAATTTTATAATAAAATTTTAAATAAATAATTATAATATTAATTAATTAATAAAAATTCAAAAAAATTAAAATTTTTTTACGACTACATTGCAATTGGACGAATGTGTCTAACTGTTTTTTGGTCGTAACCAACCGACTGAAATACAGTTGGTTGGTTTTTTTTCTTTAAATAAAAATATAATTTATTAATTTTAATTTAAAAAATATTATTATTTTATAAAGTATATTTATTATAAAATAATTTTATAATAAAATATGAAATAAATAATTATAATATTAATTAATTTGAATTATTAATTCTTTTTTATTTACGTCTGAATACATTTTTTCGACTGTAATGTAGTCAGAATGTAAACATTGCGTCTCGTTTTTTCTTCAAAATCTCTCTATTTTTGGGAGAAAATTTTTTTCATGAGACCCACGTTAGTTTTCACTTGTACTTTTCTCTTCTCCTAATTCTCCTCCTACATCCAAACAGCGCAAAATCACTTTTCTCTTTTATTTTCTCTTGAATTTTTTCTTTTCCTCCTACTTTTCACTCCATCCAAACACTTGTTGTAAAGCATTTCAAGTCTTCCAAACACTTTTCACTCCATCCAATCACTTTTCTCTGTAGCTAAAGATGATACTATTTAAAAATATATTTTTTTTGGTACATCAATAATATTTCAAGTCAAATTGATAACATTTGTTGGAAAGCATTTCAAGTCATTAACCATGTTATAAATAATTTCTACTAAAATATGTATTATAATTTAAATCTTTTTAATGTAAACCTCATAGAAAATGGGTAAGTAAGATTAATAGAATAAGGTAAAAAGAATTATTTAACAAAAAAACTAATTTTTTAATAAATGATCACTTGAATGCTAATTAGATTTTTTGTTAACATTAATCTCGTAATAAAATAATCATTTTTAGAACATAATAATTATCTTTACATTTACAAATACTTAAAATAAAATATTACCCAAATAATTAACTTTTAATAAAATAAAAGTATAGCACGTCTCTTAAAAACCTATATAAATATTATTGCAAATTATAACTATTTGATACCTTAGCTTACAATTTTTCATAATAAATTATCTTTTCTTTCGAGGCACCATGCCTAAAAGATCCAAAATAAATTTTTTATTACCCTTTTTTTAAATATCAGTTGTAACTTGTTTAGAAGCTCCAATACTAGTACTTACATTGATGTGATGCCTTGGAATTCCAAGAAAGTTGGAGCAGTTGCTTCATTATTATATTTTTCGCTGGATCAAGATAACTAGGGATTGGATTGTCAAGGGCGCTGTTTTTTAGAACCAGATTAGATATGTTAATTTGATTGATTGGACCAAAAACCAATCGATATATTATGCAATAATTAACTTTTAATAAAATAAAAGTATAGCACGTCTCTTAAAAACCTATATAAATATTATTGCAAATTATAACTATTTGATACCTTAGCTTACAATTTTCCATAATAAATTATCTTTCCTTTCGAGGCACCATGCCTAAAAGATCCAAAATAAATTTTTTATTACCCTTTTTTTTAATATCTGTTGTAACTTGTTTAGAAGCTCCAATACTAGCACTTATATTGATGAGATGCCTTGGAATTCCAAGAAAGTTGGACCAGCTGCTTCATTATTCTATTTTTCTCTGAATCAAGATGACTAGGGATTGGATTGTCAAGGACGCTGTTGTGTAGAACCGAATTAGATAAGTTAATTTGATTGATTGGACCAAAAACCAATCGATTTATAATCAAGATTAGTTAATCTAAAAAATAAATCAACTAAAAAATTAATTAAATTAATCAAAAATTAACTAAATCAATCAAAGTTAAACAAGTTAAAAAAGAAGTTTGAACTAATTTAAAGTCTTTTTTATATTTTTTTATATAATAGAATAATTTATCTTAAATAAATTTAAAAAATTAATAAAAGGCACATATTTATCTATTTTTAATATCCACTTTTCATTATACCTCATCTCATAATTGTATTTCTTTTTGACCAAAATTACCATTTATTTTTTATTTTTTTAAATTTTGTAGTGATAAATGGAATCTTAATATAAATTAGGAAGTTCAAAAACTTAATATTAAATATTTTTAATTTTTAATCATATGTAGTTTTTATTTTTCAATCAAAAATAATTTCTCAAATATCCTAAAAAAATTAATAATCAAATATTTAAAATTTATTAATATTTATTTATTATATTAAAATTTTAATATATAAAATTTTAAAAATATATATTTAATTATTACATTACAATTTAACCATACTTCAATCAATGAACATAAGTTAATATTTATGTCAATTTAATAATCAATTTAATTTTAAAAATATTGATCAAAAGTATTCCAAATCTTTTTGAACACGTGCAAAGATAATACCTGCACTTGCAAAAAGAAATATCATTCTTAGAAACATGAGCACCACCAGAAGATGGAAGAAAGAGAAAAAGTCCTACAAATTCTTCAAATCCAGAGCAAAGAGGGGGAAAAAAGTCAGAAACGAGCTTACACACACACGCGCGCATACACACACAAATATATGTATATATATAGTACATATATATATATATATATATATGAGCACCACCAACAAATATTGAATTAATAATTAAAATTTTAAAATTTATTAAAACTTATTTGTTAATCAAAATTTTAATATATAAAAATTTAAAAAAATATATTTAATTATTACCAATTCAATCGTAATCGAATGATTCAATTATAAATTAATATTTATATTAATTTAATAATAAATCTAATTTTAAAATCATTGTTCAAGAGTACTTGAAATCTTTGTGGAAGTGCAAAGATAATACCTACACTTGCAGAAAGAAGTATCATTCTTAGACATGTGAGCACCACCGCATGGAAGAAAGAGAGAAAATCCTACAAATTCTTCAAAACAAGAGCAAAGACAGAAAAAAATATATAGAGAAGTGCTGTGTGTGTGTGTGTGTGTGTGTGTGTGGTGAGAAAGTCCACTTTGCAAAAAATTGTCCTATCGAAGCATTCAAAGCAACCCAATTGGTCTAACAACTTCAGTCAAGCTCTCTTGCACCAATGACGATACAGACATTGAACCATTCTGTCAAAGCAATGATTAGCAACTGTAGAAACAATCCTAATTTGCTTTTAATGATTCCACCTCAAATGAAGAATCAGACGACGAGAGTGATTTTTTTTTTTGGGCCATCGACGAGGAGAGTGATTATGAGAACATTCATGTACCCATTAATTTTCTCCATCAATCAATGCCTTAGTTCATTGCCTACACTTCCCATGCCTTGTGTTGAAGTGGAGGGGTTTCCATCCTCTTTGTTCCCTCTTACTAAATGTATAATTAACAAATAAATTATCATCCCATTTTGTTTCTAGTATCTTCAATCTTATAATAAAATATTGTATTTAAATTTTGATGGATTCAACTATGCGCATTGAGGAATTAGATGTATCGATGCACATTAATTACGATGTCTTATTGTGTTAGTAAATGATAGCTAATACACTAGTAATTAATTACTAAGGATAGCGTTTTCTCATTGTGTTAATAATTGGTTGCTCAATATGTTAATTATCGACACATTACTAATGTGCACGAAGCACTTACTTTCTGATGTGCAGAAAATGTAACTCAAACTTTCAGGGATGAAACTTACAACTGTATACAACTATCTGTTCAATCACTTAGATTAATTTTAGGTGAAGTATAATTAATATATTACAAACATATTTAAAAGAAGTTTGATATAAGAGAGCTATACATGATTTTTACAATAATATGAGACAATATTATATATTTTAAATTGTGTTTTTTGTGTATTCTAATATTTTGAATATTAATATACCAAACACTACTACACTTCATTAATACCTAAAATATCAATATCAACGTCACGACATACCAGACAGGATTTCCCTTATCAGCCAAGTTCAACCCATAAATGATTCATCAAACTTTGATCCGCAAAAGTAAGAAAATAGAAAATAAAACATAACTTCATTTTGAGATGCCATGACGAGAACAATACAAAATACTAGAAGTCTAAAGGTACTTGCTCTCAGTTACTCACTTTTTTTAGTAACAACCCTTTCACAGGTGGGTTCCAAATTCTTGAGCACCTTATCAATGACCCTATCTAGATTTTGATAAGAAGAACCACCAGGTCTGGTAGCCTCCTCCGCCTTCCTCTTCCACTCCAAAGCCTTCTCCTTCATCTCCTTGCCCTTCTCCGATCCCTCCATCACCTCCACCACCATCCTCCTTACCTCCTTCCTCGTCACAATTGGCCCCACCTCCATCCCCGTCCCCCACTCGGCACACGCATGCCGGCAATTCGTCTGCTGCTCAGCGAAAAACGGCCAGCACACCACCGGCTTTCCCGCGCACACGCTCTCGATTGTCGAGTTCCACCCGCAATGCGTCAGGAAACCTCCGACCGCCGCATGGTTCAGCACCTGCTCCTGCGAGCACCAGCTCGCTATGAGCCCTCTTCCTTCTGTTTCAATCTTAAACTCAGTTGATAGAATCACTGACCCACCCTCGACGAGGTCGGGTCGGATCACCCACAAGAAAGGGCACTTGCTGGAGGCGAGGCCCCACGCGAACTCGGCTAGCTGTTCGGGGGACATGGTGGTGACGCTGCCGTAGTTGGCGTAGAAGACGGAGCCGGGTTTTTGGGAATCGAGCCATCGGAGGCAGGATGTGTCTTCTTTCCAGAGGTTGGAGCCAATGGACGACAAGAGCTTGTCGTTGTGAGAGGTTTCGTCGAGGAGAGGGAGAGGGCCGATGGTGTAGATGGGAGGTGAGAGGATGGAGGAGAGATAGTCAAGTGAGTGTTTTTCGAATTCTTCGAAGGTGTTGATGATGATGATGGAAGCTTTTTGGGCTTCTTCTACCTCTCCGATGAAGAAGTTGAGCATGATGTCGTCAGGGTCGGTTGTTCTTATGAAGCTTGGGATGTCCCTTAGTCTGAGGTTGTTGATTCCTGGGATCCAGTCCACTTTGGTTTCCAAGTACCCATTTGTCAGATAATTCTCATCTACAAATTATACAAACACAAAATCTACCATTAGATTGCAGCTACTAAATAGTCTACTGCAAATATGCCAACTATGAAGCATACATGTTCATATTGGACAAGTATTGGATTCGGACACTCGTATGATACACAACACGTTAAATTATACAAAAATTTTAAAAATTTCTTCGTATATTACCCGTACCAGTATTCAATTTTTCATGATTCCAAAATATTGAGAAAATGAAATATTCCATGAATGAATTGAATTTATGTGTGTTCAACACTTACATGAAACACGGCGTAACAATTCTAAAACTAGACATGAAATCTCAACTAATTTTCTTGTGAAATAATTATAAAGAAAGCGAAAATGAACTATAAAGCGTCGGCAATATTAAAGAGGAGTGAAGTCTGTGTCATAGAAAACATGTCATAGTGAGAGGTTATGCTTGTATTCAACGTGTGTTACAAAATGCAAATAAATGAAAGTACCTTTGAGGGGTATGAGGCCTTGATCGACCAGATAGCGATACTGAGCATACCCCACAAACCCACAAGCACTGGCAGTCCAAAACAAGACACTAGGAATACCCAAAAGGTTGGCAGCTTTGACCGAAAAGGTCATGATCCCGTCAGAAACAATACAGGTAACAGGAGGGACAAGGCCAGCAGAAGCAGAGTGTTGAAGCCTACCCATAAGGTCCAGAAAAGGGCCCAAGCAAGTCTTACTGGTGGAATAGCAGAGAGAAGGGACGTGCTGGGTGGCATCGGCGTCAGAGGGAGGAAGGCCATCGGGGATGGTCTCGTAGTGAAAGTCAGGGAGGCCGTCCAGGGCGTTGGGACCTCTGCTTCTGAGCAAGCGCCTGTGGTTGAACTCAGAGTGGACCAAGGTTATGTGGAACCCTCTGGAATGAAGCAGCTTGGCTAGCTTCGTGATTGGGTTCACGTGCCCTTGGGCTGGGTATGGCACCAGCACCGCGTGGGGTTTCGCTTCAGATATCGAACCCATCTCTCTCTCTCTCTCTCTCCCTCTCACTCTGGCCTAAGGCTGTGATATGGGCTTGTTTCTGCCTAGTTATTTATACGAGAGTAAATTATGCTAAAAGAATTAATATTGCAACTCTTTTATTTTAAATATGACATTCTACTCTCTTATCATATAGATTTATATTCCATAAACTCTTTTTTATTTTATTTTTTAACAAATAAATTATTTTTTTACACAAAATGGGAGTATAATTCTATTTTTAATATGTCACTAAAAATAACTAATTTAATATTAAGCTACATCATGCTTTTATTTTTAATATAATAATAAAAATTAAATAATCTTATTTTTTTTCTTCAAAAAAACACATGTAAACAAACTATGTTGACAAAAATAATTAAAAGAGAATTAGATATAATTTTTAAAATAAAAAATCAAACATAACTAAATTTTAAGAAAAATTAAAGTAATTTAATCTTTATAAAAAGAAGAGGGACATGTATGGCTGGTGGGTTCTCGCCAGCAATGAAGGAGTAGTGGGGAGACAGCCAAAATGTAACGATTTCTTGCTCATGATTGATGGTGTAGTTTTGAAAGAAATTCTGGATCCCCGCACCTGCCAGCAATGAAAGAGTAGCGGGGAGACAGCCAAAACGCAACGATTTCTTGTTCATGATTGATGGCGTAGTTTTAAAAGAAAAATCTACATCGCCTGCTTTTCTTGCTCATGATTACTGCAGGGGTGCATGAATAGCTTTTGAGCCTTTTTTATTTTTTATTTCTTTGTAATTATACTATCCAATTAAAATTTTTAAAATATAATTTTTTTACAATAAAATTTTTTTATCATTATAGTTATAATTTTTATCTTCTATCTTAAATTTTAAATTCTAAAAAGGTAACAAAAAAATTAATAAAAGCTTAAAAAACTACTATTGCACGCACATGTAATAGGATCTTCTGGTGCAGGGGATCTTACTACCTATGCCATGCCGGTTAGAATAAACTTGGTAGCACTGTTATTAAATTCTTGAAAATCTTAAAAAAAAAGCAAATATAAGAAAATGGATGGTAATATTATCGAGTTTTCAAAAATATAACATATGAGCCTAATATTTTTATTAGGTAAAGATTTGACAACAAAATATTTTATACAATAATATTTGGCTCAAAATCCCAAATGCTTTATCTTCCCCTCACTAACGAATACAAATATATAAGTATGTGATGTATAATATCTGTGCTAGCTTTTTGAGCCATATATGGCAAGAACTAAAAAAAAATTCCTATTAGGCAAATTTTCTTGCATACCCAAATGCTACAAATTATCTGTTTAATTAAGGGTGTTTTGCTGTCATTGACAATGAGACAGCCTACATAGGGCAAACAATTTGATAGCCCTAACTTGTTGCCATTCACAATGAGATAGGATTATCATGCATCAAATTCAATTTCATCCCAACACAATCAAAAGGAAGGAAGATAAATTGGTTTGACAGGTGGCACACAAGCATATTGGAGAGTTAGATTACATGTGCTACTAATTGGGTGCATCTTGGATGTATTATCCATTGGTAATAGGTAAGAATTATGATTTTACCCTAAAAAATGACTATAAGAAGCCCTCTCACATGCTAGTCCTTCGTCTACTTTCATTTTCCTTTCTCTTACATGCTAGTAGGGGTGTTCATAGGTTCGGTTTGGTTCGGTTTTAGACTAAAACCAAACCGAACCAACATTGTTGGTTCAACAATTTTTTGGACATTTTCGGTTTTGAATTTTAATCGGTTTGGTTTGGTTTTTGTTCGGTTTGGTTCGGTTTGATCCGGTTTGGTTCATGTTTTTTTGGCCAAAAATATTTTTTTAGGATTTTATTCTTTGCAATATATAGAATTTAATTTCTAATATTATGTATCTTATTAAATTTTAACCAATAATAATGTATTTATAATTTATAATTTTTATTTTTATTTTTAGTCTAGAAAATACCCATAAATTAACAAAAAGTTTTGAAAAGTAAATAAAATAAAATAAAATAAGAGTAATATTTTATAATAAAATAATATATGCAACTTGTCGGTTTGGTTCAGTTTAACCGAACCAAACATGCCATGAACCGACAACCGAACCGAATTAATCGGTTTTAGATTTAGAAAAACCAAACCATTTGTTAATCGGTTTTTATTGGTTTGGTTCGGTTTAGTTCGGTTTGAATGGTTTGGTTCGGTTTTGTTCGGTTTTGTTCACCCCTACATGCTAGTCCCCTCTTTCATTTCTCTATGCTAAGAGTTGGATTTGTTGCTATAGGTGGAGAAAATTTTGTTTGGATCCACATTTATGTCGTGACTTGAAGCAAGCTTTTGTTATGAGCGGATCAAATTTTGTGTAGGCCAAAATTTTTTTTGGACTCTAATATACTACCAACAAAATAAAAGACTTAATTATGGTTTACTGCTACTAAACCCCTTAATTGTAATTGAACCATCTTAGGAAAGGTTTAACCATATTTTTCAACAACAACAGAGATTGTTTTCATTAAACTAGGATTAATGGTGGTTATCTTAATCATAGTTAAACCAAGATTTAGTGTTAAATATTAGAAAACTTATAGTGGCGGTTTAAAATGCTAAAATTTAATTTCTTTCACTTCATTTAATCTCAATTTTTTCCTACTTGTATTAGCAGTTTTACAAACCTATATAGCTAAAGTTCATATAGATTTATTCCATAATTTTCCATTAAAATTGTTAATTTCATATTCTTATTAAAAATCAAATTCATATACAATCAAAGTACTAAACCAATTATCTTTATTATAAGAGTGTGGCAACTAAGTTGTAGCTTAAAGTTTCCACTATCTTGACTACTTTGTACCTAAAAATAAAGTAAAATGCTATTAATAACAAATTAAAGAGCAAAAGAAATTAAAGTAGATTCATATAATTCAAGTAAAATGAAAAATTTATCATACTACCATTTGAATGCTGATATTAGCAAATTCAAGTGGCACATAACCCAGGAAGTTTTGGAAAAGGAATGCCAAAGTTGCATTCATCTAATTTTATTGTAATCTAAGTTCTTGCACCTCATTCTCCAACTCTACATAAGAAGGCCAAGATTGTGGAGTTCCTCTATGGAAGTGAGCAAAATGGCTAGACACTTAAGATGCAGAAGCACTTAATCCTAATCTTTGAATTTGACTGTGGTGCTTTTAGCTTCCCAACCCTAAAACCAATGAATCCTGACCTAAGATCTCCTAAAAAGATTCCTAAGTCTAATGCATTGATATCTTTTCTTGTAAATTCAAGCAAAATAAAAAACAATATATCATTTTAACAATGTATGTATTCAACTAAATTAGGAGTCAACACTTTATTCCCATATAGCTTATATACATACAATGATTACTTTAGCTCCCTTATTGAAGGAAGATCCATCTTGCCTTTGATGTGTGGTAGTCATCTCTTCAAGTGACAAGGCCCCCACTCTCAACCTCCTACAAAGTTTAAGACAAAGATTGTAACATATCTTAAAGTACATCAAAAGTTCAATTGTATTATTTATCAAAATAAACTTACCATTTTAACTTTTTTCCATGCCAGGCTCTTCAATCCACTAATATGAGGAATCATTTGCTTTTGTCTATTTTGTCTATTTTTCACCACAATCTCTTGGTGATTAACAAAAATGCATTAATGATATTTACCAAGAATACTAAAAATATTATAGGAAAATATTATTACCTTAGTCCTCAGGTCTTCTCGATACTGTATATACAATGCACATTGCTCCTTTAGAATGCCCCCTAGTATGGTGACAAGTAGCTCATCTTTAAGTTTTTAATTTGTGCCATCTTGTACACTGTTGTATAGGTCCTTCTAGGTTTGTTGCCACTTGGTTCCAATAGATTTAAGGCAATAACTCTTATGCTCCTTATCATTGATGGCAAAGTGTGCCTACAGCATAAAATATGGTTCATAATTAATATAAATTAATGTGAACAAGTCATAAAATAGTTTAATAATCAATGTATTACCTATATACTATCCCTGAAACCGTCATTCTTATACTCAGCTAGAACATTCTTCTAGCTTGGGTAGCTAATGGGAAATGTTGTAAAATTTTTGCCAATATACCTTAAGAAAACATCTCATAATCCACCTCTCTTTCTAACGAGTTAGTCTTGATTATTCTAGTCCACAACAACCCTTTACCTTGGAGGAAGGACTCAAACGTCTAGCGATGTTAATTGGTTAGGTCTAATTTGTCCTTGCTCATCTGCAAAATTAAAGCTTGTGTATAAAATTACATTAAATCAATTCAGCAGACTCGAATTTATATCTTATTTACCAACAATATGAACCATCCAATTTCTTCTTCCTTTTGGTTGTGCAAGCTCACCAAGTTGCTTATGTTACCTTTCATCTTCATTGGCAAGGAAGTCATTAATATTATCAATGCCTGGATGGGTGGTTGGAACCTCAGTGGGTTCCTTAGATAGTGGGGGAACTATTGACTATAGGTACCTTGGTTGTCCATAGCACTAGTAGTCAAACTTGACAAGAGACTTCTGGTGCTGGGTCTATTACCTTTGCAAAAGGGGCTTGAACTACTCTTCTTAAACCTCTTTATCTTCAAGATTCTTGTAAATTAATAAATAAAAAAAAGAAGAAGAGAAAACTAGCATAAGACATTTGATGGACATAAAACACATATAATCAACCATAAGAAAGAAACACATTTCATCAAATACAAACATAAGTAAAAGATGCAAGATAGTGTACCTAGACAAGTTTTAATTTGCTTCTCTATTTGGAAATAATATTTTCAAGTGTTGACGTTGAAATGACTCACTCTTGCAACTAGTAGCCTCATCTTTTTCACTCTCGTTTATTAGTTATTAATCAACCTTGCTACTTAATTAAATTAGTGTACCAAACATCTTGAATAATTTATATACATGTCCAAACATGCATCAACTAGTATGTAATTAAAATAAATAAATAAATTCCATTCTATTTAATTGAAATATACAATAAAAGATTAAAAGAAAGTTACTGATTTTATAAAACAACAAAAATTAAATATTTCCAAGTATTTGTTATACTTGATTAGATTTTAAAATAAAATTCTTTATATGTTAAGTTTTAATTAAAAAGTTTAATAATAAATACATAAGAAACTTTATTTTAATCTTCTCCTTAATACTAAATTCTCCATTTACACAAATATATATATATATATATACAAACAACATTAACCATTGGTTTCTTTTATCAAATATACCTCTTTAAGAACTTTTATTTGTTGAAATAGTTATATGAATTTAAATTTAAGATATAATTTTTTAACTATTGGAAGAAACTTGTCTAACACTTCAAAAATTATATGTGTACACTAATTTCTTGTAGATACTAACCAAAATCTGTTGGCTTGTAAATTGCTTTGGTTGAAGTACAAGTAGCATGTAAGAAATAGAACAATGGCCTAGGATATGCATAGAGAAAGAAACATATAGCCAAAAAAAAAAAAACCATCCCATTATAGCATATAATTGATAGCCAAAATTCACCAATTATAGCAACTCATTCAAGTAAATATATGCATACAAATCTAGACAAAATGAAGAAATAAATGAAGGAGATGCTTACCTAAAGGATAAGAAAATGAAGGAAAATTGAAGAAAAATTGCACACGAATGGATTTGAAATCAAAAGTGTTATAAAATTCCTCCACTATGTGATAGACGAATGGATGAGCAGTGGTTATTGGAGCTATTGCAATGGCTTATGGATAGGGTCTCAACGACTATGGGGGAAGAGGGCAATGCTGTTCTCAATGGAGGGTGGTTGTTTGCAAAAAGCTTTATTGAAGATGAAGATAAAGCTATGGAGGTGGCCGAAGTTACAACAATGGATGAACGTTGAAGGGTCTTTGATAATCGATGGACTGACTGGCAATGTGCTGACAGTGCACGATAAAGAGAAGAAAGGAAGGGGCCGGGGAGCTGATGAAATGATGGGGGGCTTCGAATCATATTTAATTTGATTCCCCCTAATGGGGATTATGTAATGGTCTTAATCTATTCTATGGAACCATTGTTAGGGCTTGTCCTAAGGATGGTTTGTAATTAGCTGCCTTTAGGTTTAAGACAATCACCATTAGGAAACTCTTCCCTAATGATGATTGATGATTAGCCTTAATTAGGATGAGTGTCCTAACAACAATTGTGAAAACTACAATTATGAATGGGTTTTGTGATAGTTTCTTTAACTACTGTTAAGCCGCCACTGCAGAAGTTGTGTTTTTTTTAGTAGTGATACCTATGTATAATTTTGTACTTGTCTTAATCATTTGTTTTATGTTGTAAAAATAACATAATTTTTTGTTGAATATTAATTTATTTTGTTTTCTAGATACATAATGTCTAGCAAAATAAAAAAAAATACATATTTCATTTAATGTAATATAGTAAAAATAAGTACAAACACTAAACACATAACTAATTTGGTTATTGAATTAATGAAATTAATTTAGAATAATTATAGTTTGGAAAATCTTTCATTTGCATGAAAGTTAAAAAAATTTCTTTGGGGGAAAAATAAATACTTTCAATTTTGTGAACAATGATAAGAATTTAAAATTGGCAATATAAATAAAGTCAATCAATATAAGTAATGTAGAAAAATTAAATCATGATATGATACAAAATTATTCTGTTTGGCAAATGGTATAGTTATTTTGTTGAGTAAATTAATGTTTAATATGGTAATTATATAAATGTTGATAAACAAAGTTAAAAAATATGGTTATGAAAACTTCTTAAAAAATAAAGATTTATAGATTTTTGCATGTTCTTATATATAACTCTTGTATTAGGAATTAAAAATAAGCAACAAGATGGAGCATGTATACATATATGTAAACAAAGAAATTTATGATACTGATAAGAGCGTGACATTTAAGTATGTTAGAGTGAAAGTAATGAAAGTTGATACTGACATCACTTTAGAGAGATTGAAGAAGATGGTTAGAGCAACAAGCTATAACTTGCCCTAAATTAGGTCATGTTTGAGTTAGTATATAAATATTTGGTGTCATTATGTCCAAAGCAATATTTGGCAATGAGCTTGGAAGACAATAACAATGTGCAATTGATGTAGGAACTAATGCACAATTTCCTTTAGAGCTATTTCTATAAAGATGTACACACATATCACAACCGCGAAATTAGATCTTAACAAAGAAACTTAACTATTGAAGGGCTACATTCCATACACATTCCCTTCCATCACCCAAATTCATAACACTAATAACTAATGGTCTCCCAGCCTACTCTCAAGGAACAATGTATGCAATGGTTTTCCAGCCTACTCTATTGACACATGATTTACCATGGTCACAAATTCTATAGGGCAAGTGGGCAAACATTATGGAAGAAGAGGGACAACATCATGACAGCATCCTTGCAGCGACTTTAGTTACGTTGATTAGAGGTGTAACCTCCTTATACTATACCTTGGCATTGATGTAGGGAGACTTTGGCACAACTAATCCATCTTCTTTTATGTTGGCTAACTAATATGGAGACTTTAAAGGTGCTAGTCCCTTTTATTATGTGTTAACTTCACCGCCATTTCAGTTTGGAGCTCCTGAGGCCTTACTTTCTGCATCAACACTGTTATAGATGTAGAACAAATATGAGTTGTTTACGACACTGCTTTATGATCTATTAGTGTTGAGTGCCAATTATGGAAGCCAATATTTTGAACATGGGGGATTGTCACATGAGCCACATCAAGGATTCATGGCATTACACAAGCTAATTCCCTTATTTTAGTTACCTTACTTGGATTTAAATTTTCTAGTAGTTGCTAATGTAATCAACCCACCACAAGAAGAAGAATAGTTGGTGCAATGGAGACTATAGTAAGAAAGAAGAAAGTTGCGTTGTGAAGTAAGAAGCCATTATTTTGATGAATATATTTTTTCTTATCATATTTGTACAAAATTACAATTCTTTTTTAATATTTAATTTACTTGACTTATTCAATATTTTTTAATCACTTTACTACTTTTAACTATATTAACTTTGTGTTTAAATGATCAATTTAAACTATATTAGCTTTGTGTTTAAATAATCAAATAAGATATAACTTTATAAAAAAATTTACTTTATAAGCAAAAGAATAATATTGGGCCCATCACCTTCAATTAAGGAGAGATTGACCTTCTTTTCTAAAAGAAGTAGAAATAAAACACTAAGTTCACCATCAACCAAGTTAAGATTGTCCTCTATGCGTGTGTTTATTGGGCCTATCACCTTCAATTAAGGAGAGATTGACTTTTTTTTTTTTTAAAAGAAGTAGAAATAAAACACTAAGTTCATCATCAACCAAGTTAAGATGGTCCTCTTTGTGTATGTGTGTGTGGGGGGGGGGGGGGGAGGGGGGAGGTAAAAGTTTGCCTAATAGAATTTGGTTTTTTATTTTTAATTTTGTCATATATGACTCAATACCATACTCAATCTTCCGATTATTTTTTTAATACAAATTCTTATTTCAAAACTTTGTTATTATTGATTTGATTTATTTTTTCTAAAGATTAAAAAAATTTATGAATAAAAATGATTCACAAAATAATATATATATATATATGGCCCTTGCATGTCAAGAACACTAACAAAATTGACATAATGAAATTTATTATGCCAAAAAAATGTGAAAATTATAATGTAATAAACAACTTTTTAGATACTTGGGCCAAGAAAAAAAAAACCTCTTTAAATGCAACCTATTAACCCCGTCAACACAATAGAAACAAATCTCACATTTTCTTGTTAAAATCAATTCATTTTACTTTGCACTATTTCTCAGTTCCAACAATAATATGCTGGGTTGTGTGCGAATTAGGTGCATTTCATTTAAGAGTAAATCACATAGGTTATATTTGAATTTTGTTAAAGTTATGTAAATCTCTATTTATTTTTAAAAAATATATATTTTTAGAAGTCAAAAATTACATTATATTTTAGTTCAACTTTAAATTTTTTACTAAAATACTTTTAATTAATCTGAAGATATATATATATATATTAATTAAAATATTTTCTTCTATATTCAAAACTTAGGAGTGGTGATCAGGAAATTTAACGTTTTAAAAAAAAGAAATTCATTTAATATGTTTTAAAGTTAATTGAAGATATAATAGTAAAAAAAGGGGTTAAATTAAAGTGATATATATATTTTAAAAATAAATAAAAATATAACATTTACATTTCATTTAAATATATTCCACGGCTGTCGTCGTCGGTCATATTCCCCCCAAATAATTAAAGTGCTTAGAGTACCTAAGAAAAATCAATAACGTCTGACAATATATCTCCTTCTTCACAGTGTAGAAAAGTCGCGGATAGATCGTGGTCGTTGTAAATCTTCTTCATTCTATACAACACTGATCGTGGTCGTTGTCTTTTTCTTCTCTTAGTCTAGGATGCTTTCCTTGAGATCTGAAGTGACGTCACAACAAAGTTTGTGTAGGAATTTTTCCAAAATTTTTATTCTAAATTTTTTTATACAATTAAAAAAAAATAAAGTGTTCAAAAATTTATAACAGAAAAATTTTAAAAAAATCAAAACTCGTAAAACTGCTCTAATAATGACGTTACATTTTAAGTTTTTTTTTCCAATAGTAAATACATATATTTCATTTTTTAGATACTTGAAAATGTATATTAAAATATTTATAAAAAAATTTAAAAATAAAATCTATATCTTCTTATGTCTAAGTATATTTTATTTTTAATTCTTTTTGATGCAAGATATACAATTCTATATTTTCTATGCCTAGTATCTTATAAATATTTATAAATTAAATTCATCACGCATCAAACACCACGTATTAATTAGAGTTGTGTTGAGATACATGTTCCTTCGAGGAACAAGACGGACACGTCTGAAGTAATAGGATGCGTAGCGTTAATCTACTGTTGAAATGATAGGCCAAGTCCAAAAATATCTTCTTGACAGGTGTACCTGTCAATACTGAAGACCAAAAGTTCAGTGTCTACTCCTCTGGGTATCGAAAGGGCCAAAATGTGTCTATTCAATGGGAAAAAAAAATCTTATTATATCAACAAATCCAAGCAAAACATTGATTTTCGAAAACTGACTACATAGTGTGTGTTTGGAAAAATAGTAGGAAATTCAAAACTATGATTTTGGCCAAAGCAACAAGTTATAGCTTTTGCATTTTGTGGGTTGCAAACCATGGTTTTGGAGCTTCTACCATTTTTCCAAACACACACATAGTCAGAACCGTTGAAGAATCAATTTCGGTAAAACCAGAAAAAGAGGAATTTTTTCTCTTATCTCCAAAATCGATAAATCACCATAGAAAAACTTATAATTATATCCATATTGGATGTGTTCAAATTGCTTTAAAACTTTTGGTCCGCAGAGGTCTGAATGTTTCTGCCCTTGTTGCATTAAGGGATGGAAGGCATTTTGGTTATGCCGACTCCCTTCTAGCAGTTGCAGAAGTCGGACTTCATGATGGTCCTGTTTATTTTAACTGTTTTCCAGACAAACTTGTAGATCTAAAAGATCAACGTGTTTTGGATACTTTAAAATTAAATATCAAACTTCATGGATTTAATATGAAACCTGGTTCTATACCTGTAGCTCTCATATACAGAATCCAGTACAAAGCTTTAAATTCCTCAACTACTATGTGCAAAATTCCTAAAGACGAAGGCCAAACCATAGTCTTCCTTACGAATCACACAAATACAAATATAACAATTACCCAGACAATTATGTGGGATGATGTTACTCTCCCAAAAGAATGGGTTATGGTAAAGGCTATCCAGCCTATACCTAGACCCATGCCTCAAATCAGTTAAATTTTCCAAACACAAACTGGAACTGTTAGATTATCTTTTGATAGATCTAGGCGTTCTATGAGTCAACTTTCCAGATCCATGTCATCCAGATATGATGATTTTAGATCTGTTAATACTGAATTACCGAGAAGTTTCTGTTCTTCGGTACCTCACCAAACACTTCCATCTGTTATCTATGCTCATCCACCTGAAACTAGGATGCCAGACCCTGTGTCCTCTAATGTTTCAATTCATGGAATAGATAACACCCCAAATATTCCTCAAACAAGTTATCAAAAGGAAGATGATTTACAAACTAATCTATCACCAACAGCTTCTGATATGATAGATGAACCCCAATATGTTCAAACTATTACAAAACAATTTGAAATAGATAAACCTACCCTTCAAAAAGTATTTTACTCTTCTGAAAATACTTTGAAAAGAAATTGGTTTTTTAATCAGTTTAAAGGAACATTTCGAAAACAGATTCAGGAAGAATTTTACGAATTCCTTGAAGAATCTCAAATGAACATTCCATTTTTTGAGTGGTTTGAAGTTTATACTCACACTCATCATTTAGATTACCCTTATTTACAAACTATAAATGTTGCTAAAACAGATTGGAAATCTTCACAGGGAGAAATAACTTCTTCTGAGTTACCTCCCCAAAAATCTTTTCAAATCCCTCATTTGATTGACGATAAAAGACAACCAATTTTGGCTTCACCTTTTCAATTTAAACATTCAGATGAACCTTTAAACCCAAAAGATGTTAAAAAACTTGTGGAACAAAATAATTATACAAATCAGTATCTTCAGATTCTTGGAGATCATTTGATTCAAATACCTTCAAAATCTCTTTCTTAAGAACAAATGCTTTCAATTCCCAAACCTGAAATACAACTTCCTTTATTCAAACCTTTTAATCTTAATCCAAGAATTAAGACAAGTCTTCAAAACAAAAAAGCTGAATTAATTCAAAAAATTGAACAACAACTCAGTATCAGAAATACAACTATTCCTGAAACACCCCAATCATCGAGTTCTACAACTCAAGATCCAACTGTTTTACAGATTAATGAAACTAACTCCGAATCTGATAATATAGTTCATTCTCTCCAAATAAACCAACAACATTGGAAAAAATCTTCTAAAGCATACTATCCTAGAGCTACCCCTCCGGATGTGCTAATTGAAGAAACCACACCTCAACTTAAGTCTTTCAATGCCGATCATATCTATGAATGGAACATAGACGGTCAAACTGAGAGACAAATTCTCAATCTTCTTCAACATATGAGTATGGTATGTACCGCATATCAAACTCAGCATAATTATTCTGATGAAGAAATCACTAATCTTTTAATTGCTGGTTTTACTGGTCAATTAAAGGGCTGGTGGGATCATTCCATTTCATCATATGACAAAGAAACAATTTTCAAAGCAATCAAAACCGAATCTGATGGTACACCCATTACTAGTAATGGTGAACCTATATCTGATTCCGTTAATACTTTAATCTTTACAATAATTAAACACTTTATTGGCGATCCATCTTTGTGGAAAGATCGCTCTGCTGAACTTCTTGCAAATCTTAAGTGCCGCACTCTGTCTGATTTTAGATGGTATAGAGATACTTTCCTTACTAGAGTGTTCACCAGAGATGATGCAAACCAACCTTTTTGGAAAGAAAAATTCCTAGCCGGATTACCAACCATGTTTGGTGATAAGGTTAGAGAAAAACTTAGAAGTTTAAATGATGGCATCATTCCTTACGAACATTTAACGTATGGACAATTAATCTCTTATGTTCAAAAAACGGCCCTTAAAATTTGTCAGGATGATAAAATCCAACATCAGTTGGCAAAAGAAAAAGCCGCAACCAAAAAAGAATTGGGATCTTTCTGTGAACAATTTGGCTTTCCTGGTTGTAAGAAACCAAAACAAAAGACCAAACGCCATTTTACTCCTTATACTAAAAAATATCAAAAACACAAAACCCCTTACAAAAACTATAAAGCTAATACTCCCCCTAGAAAAATGAAAAAACAATTTAGGACCAAACCTCCCATTGATCTTCAAAACCCAAAGCAAGTTGTTTGCTATAACTGTGGCAAACCTGGTCATATCTCCAAATACTGTAGGTTTACCAACAAACTTAAAACTATTCAATTAGAAGAATCAGTCCTTAACCAAATTAATAAACTCATATTAGACTCTGAATCAGATCAAGAATCTATTCCGGAATCTAATACTTCCTCTGTAGATCTTAACCAAATCCAAGAAGATGAGTTTTATAACTCTTCTGATAATTCCTCTTCTATCATAAATATGATCAGTCAAGAACATAATCTCCTTTTTGAAACCATTAATCAATTACCATAAACACTAAAAAATGAATACCTCAACAAATTTAAAGATATCCTAAGTCAACCTTCTTCATCTACTCCTCCTAAACCTTCTGTTTCGGTAAATAAGTATGATTTAACTCAAACTCTTGATAAATTTAAACATTCTGTTAAACAAACAACTATCAACGACCTTCAATCTGAAATTAATTATCTCAAAACAGAAGTCCAATTGCTCAAACTCAGGCAAGACAATAATGAACTTCTAGTTTCCCAAATCATACATCCTCAAACTCCTTTAGAAAACCAAGCCAATCCTCCCGAAACTCAGAATAACACCCAAAAGAACGAAGAAGAACCATTTTTAAATCTGATTTCAAGAGTCAGATTCCAAAAATTTTATATTAAAGCAAAAATAATTATTCACCACGATTTGGTTTTAGAACAAGCTGTTTTATTTGATACTGGTGCCGATTGCAATTGTATTTTGGAAGGAATTGTTCCTACAAAATATTTTGAAAAAACAACTGAACGTTTTAGTGGGATTACTAAAACACGTTTAGACGTTAGTTATAAACTTTCAAATGTTTTGATCAAAAACAAATCTTTAAAAATCACAACACCATTCATTTTAGTTAAAGATATGCCAGAACAAATTATTCTTGGCGCACCTTTTGCAACTTTGTTATTTCCTTACGAAACAAATATTGAGGGAATTTCAAAACAATATTTGGGTCAGACTATTTTGTTTCCTTGGACCCAACCTACAAAAATCAAGAACCTAAATCCTATTTTTCTACAACAACAACAAATTAATTTTTTAAAAGAAGAAATTTCTTTTCAAAAAATTGATCAATTACTTTCTCAAAAACCGCTTCAACAAAAAATTCAAAAATATTTAGAAAAAATCCATTCTACCATCTGTGCGGATTTACCAAATGCCTTCTGGGCTAGAAAACAACATATGGTCGATTTACCATATGAAAAAGACTTTTCTGAAAAACAAATTCCAACCAAGGCCCGACCAATACAAATGTCTCAGGATCTTCTTGAACTTTGCAACAAGGAAATTCAAGATCTTTTAGACAAAAAATTAATTCGACACAGCCATAGCCCATGGTCCTGTGCTGCTTTTTATGTTAATAAAAATGCAGAAATAGAACGTGGCGCTCCTCGTCTTGTAATCAATTATAAACCTTTAAATATAGCTTTACAATGGATTAGGTATCCCATACCTAATAAATCTGATCTTCTTAAATGTCTATACTCTGCAAAACTGTTTTCTAAATTTGACTTAAAATCAGGATTTTGGCAAATCTAGATTTCTGAAAAAGACCGATATAAAACTGCTTTTACTGTACCCTTTGGTCAATTCAAATGGAACGTTATGCCTTTTGGTTTAAAAAACGCTCCTTCTGAATTCCAGCGAATCATGAATGAAATATTTAACGATTATAGTCAATTTATCATTGTTTACATTGATGATGTATTAATATTTTCCCATTCAATTGAGCAATATTTTAATCACCTTTTTACTTTCATTAAAATTGCTGAGAAAAATGGGTTAGTCGTTTCTAAACCAAAAATCTCGCTTTTTCAAACTAAAGTTCGATTCCTTGGGCATTGGATCCATCAAGGAACAATAACCCCGATCGATCGTGCCATTCAGTTTGCTAATAAATTTCCTGATCAAATAATTGATAAAACTCAATTGCAACGATTTTTAGGTTGCCTAAATTATATTGCTGATTTTATTCCACAACTTAGCAATTTTTTAAAACCTTTGCATCAACGTCTCCAGAACAATCCTCCTCCTTGGACGGATGTTCATACAAATATTGTCAGACAACTCAAACTCCAAGTTAAGGAACTTCCTTGCCTTAACCTCCCCAATCCAACTGCTCTTAAAATTGTTGAAACAGATGCCTCTGACATCGGTTATGGTGGCATTCTCAAACAAAGACTCAACAATGAAGAAAAAATTATTTCTTTTACGTCCAAACATTGGAATACTGCTCAGCAGAATTATTCCACCATCAAAAAAGAAATTTTATCCATTGTTTTGTGCATTACAAAATTTCAGGCTGATCTCTTAAACCAAAAATTTTTAGTTCGCATTGATTGTAAATCTGCAAAAGACGTTTTACAAAAAGATGTCAAAAATCTTGCTTCAAAACAAGTTTTTTCCAGATGGCAAGCTTTATTAAGCATTTTTTATTTCGACATTGAATTTATTAAAGGATCTTCAAATTCCCTTCCCGACTTTCTAACCCGTGAGTATTTGCAGGGAAAAACAAACGAGTGACTGTGCGACCCTACTTATTCCCTAAAAATGCCTCGCAAGAAAAAACCAGGTGAAGAAAAAAGGAAAGAAAAAATGGAAGAATCCTCGATTGGGGCCCAATCTCCAATCTCATCAGCAGAACATCAAGAACTGCTGAACAAACTTGCAGGGACTCAATCCCAGCAATCAACAGGGTCTTCGGCCCGTCCAACTTCGGGGTCTTCTACCCCAAAACCATCAACTGGGTCTTCGGCCCAAAATTCAGAAAAGAAAACCCTCCAATCTTACGCCCAAAGGCTTCCATCCCATTCTTAGAGCCAAACAGTGGCCAGTCCAAATGAAACCACCCTTGCCCTTAAGGCCATTTCCAAACAGGAGTATGATCTCCATAACTTCAATTATGGACAACAATTAGCCCAGAGAAAACCTGCGGCTGCCCCTTCCAATCAACTCATAATTGCCCCCTCTCACGCAATTACTACTCAAACAAAGAAAATATCAACTCCTTATGTTCAAAAACCTGGACGTTACATGACTATTGTCCAAATAGAACCCAAATTTTCGGCTCAAACTCCAAACTTAACAGCTATGAAAATATTTCC
Source organism: Erythrophleum ivorense (assembly GCA_026724425.1). Classification (NCBI taxonomy): domain Eukaryota; kingdom Viridiplantae; phylum Streptophyta; class Magnoliopsida; order Fabales; family Fabaceae; genus Erythrophleum; species Erythrophleum ivorense. The sequence goes on from JAIUCV010001192.1 coordinate 142,128, forward strand.
TCCAGGAAAACATTTCATTCCCGCTGATCCGAGTAAAACAAGAGAATACTGTGAGTTAATATTACTTCATTCTGGTTCGATTTCCTTAACCCGTAAAAAGGATCCTACCAATGAATTGATTATAACTCATTCTCAATTACAAATTTTGAAAGTTCTCACGCCATCCCAGTGGGGACCAGATTTAAATAAACCAAAATTTTGGGATATCAATTTTGAACCTAATGGGTATACGTACTGGGATTATCAAAAAGCCTGGTATAATATCTTTTGGGATCAAAATAAAGATTATAAACATACTTAGTTTATCTATTTCAAAAAAGATACCAAGTACAAATTTCCTCAATGGTTTTTGTTGTGGTGGGACTTCTTTGGTCCATTACCAGAGATATTACCCCCACTAATACAAAACGCCTTTGAACTTTTTAAACAAAAATTCAATATAAGTGTAGATCCGGCTGTCCCGTTGGAATTACATTATTTTTCCAAATTATCGGCTGCCTGGATATTTTCTTGGCAATACCGGTTTTCTCATGACAATCCAAACTCGGCTCTCCTACCACAATTACAGCGTGTTCCGTTTGTTAGATGGTGGGACAAATTTAAAACGAATAACATTGACTCAAATGCAGTGGCTCAATGGTTTAAAAAGAACCCAGAATTCTTATGTCTCTCGGAACAATCCATTTTCCTCAACCAGAGATCAAGGATTCAATCTAAACTAGCTGCTGTGGACAATAGAACCGACCTCATCAAACAATTAAACTTTATGATCAAACAATTAAAAGATGAGGAAGCTTTTCCTAGTCATACCCAACAAGATTCATCGGCAGCATGATGTCAGAACTACACTGTTGGATTCACCTGGCACTATAGTTTTACTTTCCTTGTAAAATTTGTATTACTGAAGTGTCGGCAAAGTCAACAACACTGTAGCAAATAGTAGCCGAACCGGAACTGTTCAAGTTACTATTAGGTTACAGGTCACCCAAACAGTGTTTTCCGGATCTATAAAATCCAACTGATCCAAGAGACCAGCAGGATTCGGAATACACTCTCCCCTTCTCTCTAAACCTCTCTCTCTCTCCTCTAAAGAGATTTCTCTCTGAAGCTCTCTCCTTTCTTCTCTTCTCTTTTGTAAGTACATGTTTTAAATAAACTTTACTTTCAGTTTTCATTCTCATGTCTTGCATACATCTGCATACTCTCTTCTCTTCTATGAACTGAGCACAGTGCGGATTACCGCCGTTCTTAGTTTTTTGTCTTATTTCCCTTAGCATATTTACTTCCGTCATTTATGTTTTAAGCAGTCCGTCTGCTCCTCTACTTTCCAACTCTTAATTTCCTGTCTCACTCCCACCCCGGGGCCTCTCCCGTCCCTTGAATAAAAATATTTTTTAAAATAAAAAATTATTTTTATATTTTGGGTTTAATTTTAAAATTTTTAATTAAAATACCATTTATTTAAATATTTTAGTTTTAACAAATATATATTTAAGTTAATAAAAAATATTTTAATAAAAATTTAAAATTAAACTAAAGTATAAAATAAATAAAACTTCTTGATCATCAAAGCATTTTTAGATGATCCTCCTCATACGTTAAAATCATACGAGAAGACAACAAGAAAAAAGGACAGGAACAGGAACTAACCTTAATAAAACTTTATATGCAAAAACAACGAAACCCCACCCAACAATTTTCTGCTACGAAAGCATAGAAAGTAGCATCAGGGGCAACAATAAAAAAAATTGTTAGCTATCAAAACTTAAGTACAATGTTCAAGGTAAAGAGATAAGGGAATAGAGGCTTAGACATAATATATATCTCTGTTTTTGTTATATAAAAGGAAAAGACCAAAATTTTTTTTATTTTCTTCGAATGGGAAAAAAAAAAAGAGGGAAGAAAGAAAGTGGGGTTGAAATTGTTGCTTTAATAAGATGAAGGAAGGGCATGTTTGTGGGGAATGCAGAAAACTCCACTAGCTCGGTTTCCAAGGCTCTTGGAATTTTCAATTCGATGGATGAAAAGAGAAGATTGATTGATGGGGTTTGTTTTGTTTGTATGCGTATGTGAACGTGGTTTTGTTTTGTGGGACAACCAATGGACAGAAATTCAAGAACAAACAAGTGTTGCCCGGAACTGCATGTGGTGCGTATGGCATGCGTATTCTACCTGTATTATTTAAATTTAATTTAAATAATTTAGATTATATATGTGTATATATATATATTAAGTTTTAATATTTTTTACTTTATAAGATATAAAATATAAAATGAAAACAGTTTTATATTTGATAATTATAAAAAATGATATTTTATATAAAAAAAAAATTCATAAAATTTATATCTTTCAAATCAAATTTAAATGATCCAAATCAAAGAGAATCCAAACTCATTGTTGCCTATTCACCTAAAAAAAGTTAAATGTGATATACAGTCTCAGTGTTGGATACTTTTTCCATACACAAACAAAAAATAGTTCTTCATTGAGATTATCTATAAGCTCTAAAGGGTATAACTATTGCCATCTAGATCTGGGTGTTACTTCATTATATGTATACATATGCGTCAGCAAAACTGAAAGCATAAAGAAAAAGGGATAATTAGTAAATAACGGTAGATGCAGGACAATAACTTGAAAAACTGTCAAACCATGTGAAAAGATTGATACAAATGCAAAAACTGAGATGCCACTGCCATCTTCAGAGGAACTAGAAAATTGTAATACTGATTGCAAGTATATGAATATAAGATACCACACAAACAGTAATTCTGCATTTTACTTATATGCCATATGTCAGGTCTATTGACGGAACACAGTTTGAACTTTGACACTACTGAAGAAATATCTTCAAATTGACAATTCTGGGAATTCTCATGCACATAAATCACACAATCTCCAAAGTCTATAATTATAAGTGTTTATTCTCCAATATAAGATGATAGTATAACCCAAAAAAGAAAAAAAAAAGATAACATACTAGAGGCCTGTTGCAGCACCTACAAAGCTAAAGAATCTTAAACATCCTACAAAAGGCAAAATGAAACCTCAAGTGATAATACTCCCCACTCCCCCAATGTTTGAAGTTGTGATACATGCACATTTCTTACCTTAATGATATGCTCAAACAAGCCAGTCATCAAGCAAAAGATCTCATATATATGTCAAGCGCATTTATAATAACATGCCAGACACAACTAACATGAAGTAAAGTTCCACTGTAACCATAAATATTAGAGAGAAGTAAAATGAACCACACCTATCTAGGCACAAAGGGTCATTGCAACTCAAGTTCTTAAGTATGGAATGCCTCTATCTACAATTACAAAGATGAAAAGTCATAATTTACCACCTAGAACAAAGAAAAATGTCAGACATAAGTAACTTGAATGTATATTGTATACAACTCAATTCTATGTGTCTTCTACCTCCTCAACTTTAATTTCCAATTTCAGCTCTCGTCCACCAGAAGCCATTTCTCTAACAACCTTCTTGTTACAACCAAGAGATAAAGATTATGAAATTGACAATATATTAACATAGGCTACCAATCACACTAGATTTCACTATTTTAGTACTATAACAAAGTAGTGACTAATTGTAATCAATCATAAAACCTGTTCAAAAGATGGTAAGTGGAAACTCCACTTGATGGAAATATGATTACAATGAAATAAATACTTAAATAGTGTGATCCATGACATTCAAACTTTATCACTCCTAAATACACAAGGGTTTCCTTCCAAATGATAATAATTTTCCTTGAGAGATATAAAGAAACTAACGAATAAAGAGTATCTCATAGTGACAGCCATGGGAGAGTTTCTAGAAGCGATAAGGTAAGTTATACTTTGCACAACCTTCTCATAAAAAGTTGAAAACAAGCAGAAAGAAAAAAAAAGTATATATATATATATATATATAGTGCCATCATCAGAGAAGAACACACTTTCGTTTTGGCTTGCAGGCAAAATTTGAAATTATGCATAAGTTAATATTATATATATATATATATATGAAAGTCGATCACTTAACATTTTATTATTCACCAGAATGGGTCTAATTGGAATAGCCCAATGCCTATATACAGGAAAGGCACCATTTTAAGCATTAAGTGGTAAAGGATTATATCACACAGAGTAATATAGATTAGAAAACTGAAGCATGAACTGAAAGGTAATTGTTTTCTTGCCAAGTTTGAAGTTGATTCTTGCTTTGGGATATAAGAACAGTAATATGGAAAACCCAGTTTTTCTTCAACCCCTCAGATTGCAAGCACAAAGAACTATTAATATTAGCAATCAAAACATTTCCTAGAAAATGACAATATACCTAAAAATTTTAACTGCTCTTACCAATTATAATTGCAAATTTAAACCTATTAAAATCCACATAGAAATGCAATATCTTGGCATTAACACAAGTATAGGTCAAATCTTGACTACAATTAAGTGTCCATGTAAAGGCAAAAGGTTGCAAAAGTCAACTATAAGAAGCATCGAAGTATAACCCAACAACTAAGAGCAACTGTTTATACATAGTTAATGACACAATGCTATAATTGACAGGTATAGTTTATGACACACACACACACACGAATATATATATATATATATATAATCACGAAGTTTTGTTATTTTGAATTTGTGGTTCCTTCAATCATTTTTAATATTTTGGCATTTTCATAATTTTTATCAATGAATTTTACATTTATATTATGAACTCATAATCAAGGTTGTCAAATTCGTAAGTTTAAATAAACTCATAAAAGAGAGTTAAATTTGTAACACAGACTCGTATCGTAAACTCGTAAGGGTTTATATTTGTTAATCATTACATATAAAATACAATATACAACAAGAAATTCATTAAAATACAATTTAAATTATACTAATTTGTAAAAAAAATTATTTATATTTCATAATTTATTTTTCTCAATATAGATATTTTAATTAAGTTCAAATATAAATATTATTTTTGTATAATTCTTTACTCGATTGTACTGAATTTAAGAATTTTTATCTTTTTTAAACTCAATTTGACTCAATTATATAGTAACTTGTCAAATTCGATTGAAAAGACACTAAATTAATCGAGTTTATTTGAGTTAAAAACGAATCAAACTGAGTTTGTATTGAGTCCAAGTTTATAAGCGAGTTGACATAATTTTCTTAAGTAGAAACTTAAACTCGTTAAAGTCGGAAAATCAAATCATGAATTTAACAACAATGCTCATAATCAATATTCCTAAATTCCGTAAAATGTCTAAATGTAAATCTTCATTATACCAAAAATAACCCCTTAATTTCCCTAATTTAGGCCCTTCTCTAATGTATTAAATAGTTCCTCTAATTTAGCCCCACTTAGGTTTTGGCCAAACCTACAAAACAATCTTTAAGAACCTAAAACCCCCACAAGGCTAAAATAAGGATTAAATGGTAAAGGAAACTTACCTCCAATCAATGCTATTTTTTGTTTGATTAAATGGTAGAGGAAACTTACCTCCGATCAATGTTTTTGTTTTCTTTTCCATTCCTCTACTTCTTCTTCAATTGTACATAGGAGTGCAAAACTAGTACTCAATATCAAATAGTAGTATTCAATTCAATATCACACCCTATATCTTCTACATTCTCTCTTATTTATACACCATCCTATATTCTTCTAATTAGTTAATAGCTACTGAACTCTAGCTAAATTCATAAGAACCTCTAACTAACATACTAATAAAATTGCCATGTAGCAATATTCTCCCCTTGAAAATGATCCTTGTCTTCAAAGATCTTGTACAAATAAAAAATTTAGGAATTGAAAAAATGTATTTATTTATTTATTTTTCTACAAACTTTGGTACTGTAACACAGTTTTAGAACATTGACCCAATTACCCAGCTATAATTGGATCTTAAAATAGCCCTAATATGGCTAATCAAATAGCTTTTGGGCTTATTAGGTTATGTGTAATGCTCGGTACGTTGTATAATCATTGGAACGAGCTGGTTTGAAAAGCAAGTCCCCTGAGATGAGTGATTCAAGGCTAAATAAAATTTGGATAAAATTTTAAATAATAGAAAATGAGGATTTGAGCCTTGAGTTGCCCAAAAACTAGGGTCAAAGTGATTCAAAAAATTTGTTGAAAGGCTAGTGGCATTTTCGTAAATAAGTGTAATTTTAGAAAAGCACCTAGGAGGGCTTTTTAAATGGAAATTTTGAGTTGCCCAGGGTTCTCAGAGGCTCTAAAAATCATGGGAAGCCCCGGGACCGGTAGAGCCCCTCCGGTGTACTCTTTTCGACGTCGGTTGACCAGAACTTTGACCAGTTCGTTCGGGAAGGTTTTAGCTCCGATTTGAGTCGGCTCAAAATAGGCAGAAAAGTTATACCGATTGGAGAAGAAGGCCATTAGAGTTTGAGATTAGAGACCATGTATTCATCCGAGTGTCTTCAGTGACTGGGGTAGGTCGGTCTATGAGGGTAAACAAGCACAGTCCTAGGTATATTGGTCCATTTGAAATTTTTGAGAAAATTGGACCTGTGGCCTACCGGATAACCCTACCTCCAAACCTAGCCCAAATCCATAATGTTTTTCATGTCTCCTAATTGAGGAATTACTTACCAGACCCCTCACATGTCATAGAATATGAGCATATTCAATTGTAAGAAAATCTGTCCTATGTAGTGAGGCCAGAAAGAATTATGGATGCCAAGTTGAAACAACTGAGAAATAAGAGCATCCCTCTGGTGAAAGTGGTCTGGAAGGGCCTGACGTCTGATGAGGCAACCTGGGAACTAGAAGATGACATGAAACGAAAGTATCCAGAGCTATTTCCCTGAGGTACGTATTTAAATTTCGAGGACGAAATGTATTTTAAGGGGGGTGGAAATGTAACGCCCAGTGCGTTGTACAATCACTGGAACAAGCCGGTTTGAAAATTAAGTCCCCTGAGATGAGTGGAACCAAGAATTTCATTCGGTATCACGCGGACCATATGAGCTCATACATCACATTCTCATATTTAATTACATACATACAACTCATTTGCATCACCAAAGTTGACCCATAACTCGTGGAATTCAAAGGGGAGCATCAAACTCACACTATTATTTTTGGCCAAAATCTCAATTTTTCTGTTACAATTTTGGAAATTCATAACTAAATTCACAAAAATCGAAACCCAACAAACTTTGCCATTCCAGAAATATATAAATGTCTACCCCATGGTAAAAATAATTTTAGCTCATGAATCATTAAGGGGAGAACACTTGACATCTAAAAAGCTACTGAGGTCACTACTGTCTGGGGCTACTGGTTCAGTTTACTGATATGAAGTTTCAAAATTCATAACTAATTCTAGAAAAATTGAAGTCGTGCATTCTTGGTCATTCTAGAAATATTCAAATGTCTAATTTATGCCAAAAATATGCCTAGGTCATGAAACATAACACAAAAAGCATTTGACACGTGAAAAGGGGCAAAGGTTTGGATAGCTACTAGTACTGATGCAAGTGTCTGCTATAAATTTCAAAAATGTCCAATTAATTTCAAAACAATCCAATCCATGAAAATGATACCAATTTGGAAAGCTATGAATGTTAAATTTATGGTAAAAATAGACTCAGACCAGAGCAAGCACGTTTAGCTACCGAAATTCAATGGAATAGTGACTCAGGTCGTGCTGTGCTACTGTTGCTATTTTAGAAATTCAAAAATTCATATCTCTCAGCTCAGACCTCGAAATGAGGTGCTTCTAGTTGCTACAAGTCACTGTAAATGCGTAGTTTCTGCCTATAAAATTTTGTAGCCATAGGACCACGTTTGCCCCTTGGATGACACAAATTCACAACTGACCAAATGAACAGTACTGGTGCAAATATGAAATTCTGATACCAACTTTGAAAAATCATAAAAAATTCCATAGACTTCCAAATGACCTAATATTTAGCTTTCCAAAAATCTCTAGGCAAGATCTACTTGCATGCAAAATTTCAAGTCAAGAAGAGGTCATTTGGTCAGACTTTGCTATAGCTCAAGAGTATAGCAATTTTGGTCCCAACAAGAGGCAAATTTAGTGCAAATGAGCCATCCATTGTTTTACACATATTTGAGCAACTTAGAAAGCATAAATATAGCATAAATAAGCCCCTCATAAGGTCTGAACCCTCATGTAACTCAAATTCACCATGCCACTTCCATAAACATACATACACAAGTGGGTTCCTAAGTGGTCAAAATACACAATTCTAGTCATTAAACTTTATTTGAACCTAAATCAGCACCAAAAATTGCATTAAAATCATGGAAAGATGAAGCAAGAAGGGAGGATGAAGTTTCAAGAGGAAGGAGTATGAAAACCTTATACTTTCTCACCCTTTCTTTGGCTTTTCTTCCTCCAAAATCTCCTCTCTTTTGTGCTCCTAAAGAGCTGAGCATTTTCTCTGAAAATGAGCAGAAGAAAGTCAATTTAGAGAGGGAGTGCTAAATGTGGATTAAAAAGGGGATTTGGAAGCTTCTTTTTTATAATTTGTTTCTATTTTTGCCCTTCTATAATAGTATTTCTGGTTTGGCTTCGTTTTAGCTCCTTTTTTAGAATCATTTTTTCTATCATCAAATTTAGAGTTCCAATTTGATAAAATGCCTTTGGAATTTGGAGGTCTGAGCTAAGAGATATGAATTTTTGGAACAACAACAGTAGTGCAGCATGACCTGAGTTATTGTTCCATTGAATTTCGGTGGCTAAACGTACTTGCTCTGGTCTGAGTCTATTTTTACCATAAAGTTAACATTCATACATTTCTAAATTGGTATCATTTGCATGCATTAGATTTTTGTAGAATTAATTGGACATTTTTTAAGTTTATAGTAGACACTTGCATCAGTACCAGTAGTTGTCCAAACCTTTGCCCCTTTTTCACGTGTCAAATCCTTTCTGTGTTATGTTTCATGGCCTGGGCATATTTTTGGCATAAATTAGACATATGTAGCTTTCTAGAATGACCAAGAATGCATAACTTTAATTTTTCTAGAATTAGTTATGAATTTTAAAACTTCATATCAGTAAACTGAACCAGTGGCCCAAAAAGCAACGACCTCAGTGGCTTTTTGGATGTCAAATGTTCTCCCCAACAAGAAAAGGTAAAGAGCTACCTTGGTGTAAATTCAAGCTTTACTTTGCTTGTTTCTTTTTCTTTTCAGTTCCACAAACACAAAGAGGTGGGGTTAAATTTCCTTAGCCTATTCATAATAAACAACACTTAATTATACTCTTGGAACAAGTTATAACATCCAACTCACTCTTAAAACAACACTTTGTTCTATTTGTCACAATATAGTTCTATTAATGACCTAATGAAGCAACTATCACAAGTAAAATTCTTAGTTCCATTCTCTTGCCATATTTAGACCTCTTGACCTCATTTAAGGTCCTTGAAGCCATCACACACTCACTTTCACAAACCTAAGTCCATGTTGCTTCATAAGGTTACATTATAGAAGTTATTGCCTCATCTCCCAACCTAAGGCTTCTAAATTTTTTTAAGGGTTTCTCCTAACTTCTTCTATCATATAAAGTCCCAAATCAAGTTTGGAACCATTTAAAACATCCCCTAGCTATCTCTAAGGGTCTTGACCTAGTTATGCTTCCATTAAAGACCTATGGAATTTGGGATTTTTTCTTAATAGATGGGGCACTTGGGAAGCTCCCTAGGAGTCTTAGAAACTCAAATAAATACTCACATATGATGGGGAAGTCTTGAATTAACCCAGATTTTAAACTATATTCAAGCACCCTACACTTTTTCAACTTGAGTTTTCCTAATTTTTCATGCATTTCTTTGATATAATCCATCTTCCCATAGCTTAGTTTGATGGATTATTTTGGATTATAAAACAAAAACTCTTCCCTCTTCATGGTTCTATTTGAGACATTTTACCATGGACGAGGAGAAGGAGAAAAAGAAGCAACAAAGGGAGAGAAACTACCTTGCAATCAAGATTCCTTTAAGAGCCCTTCCTCTTCCCTCTTTCTCTTCCTTAAATTTCAAATTTCTCTCCAAGAATCCATCAAACTAAGCTATGAAAAGATAGATTATACCAAAGAAATGTATGAAAAACTAGCAAAACTCAAGTTAGAAAAGGGTAGGGTGCTTGAACATAGTTTGAAATCTGGGTTGATTCAAGACTTCCCCATCATATGTGAGTGTTTGTTTGAGTTTTTAAAACTTCTAAGGAGCTTCTCAAGTGCCTCATCTATTAAGAAAAAATCCTAAACTCCATGGGTCATAGAAGCATATAGAAGCATAACTAAGTCAAGACCCTTAGAGATAGCTACGGGATGTTTTAAATGGTTCCAAACTTAATTTGGGACTTTATATGATAAAAGAAGATAGGAGAAACCCTTGAAAAAAATTTAGAAGCCTTAGGTTGGGAGATGAGGCAATGGCTTTCATAATGTAACCTTATGAAGGAACATGGACCTAGGTTTATGAAAGTGAGTGTGTGATGGCTTCAAGGACCTTAAATGAGGTCAAGAGATCTAAATATGGCAAGAGAATGGAACCAAAAATTTTACTTGTACCTTTGACATGTTGTATGCCTTGAAAATATGCTTGAATAAGTGTATGAGCTATTAAGGTTCAATGAATCTCACTTCTTCCTTTCTCTCATCTATATGATCTAGGTGGAGTCCAAGATCCAAATGATGAAGGCCAAAGAGCTTAAATCTCCATCTCTTGAAAAATCTTTTCATTTTTGATGTACTATGATGTCTAGAATGTTAAAGTAGTTATGTAAATATTATTTTTGAGCCATGACACTTTGAACGGTGGAAAAAGTTCATAAGGGTGAGATAGTGCCAAAAGTCCCTTAATGTGAGTGAGAAGATGCCAAAAGTCTCATGGCATGGGTGAGACAAGGCCAAAAGTCCCTTGGATGGGTGAGGCTAAGTCAAAATTCTCAAGAACCAAGAGTAAGGCAATCCAAAAGTTCTAGAAATGGGGTGAGGCAAAACCAAAAGTTTCTAGAGTTCATTCTTGTGCTTGACATAAGTTTGTGATACAAAATTATGAAAGATGAATGCTTCATAAATTGATTGATTGTTCATTAGGTTCTAATTTCCTTATTATTGTCGATGTTAGCCAATCCACTGAAAGGAGTTGATTTTGAGCTTAGCTTATCTAGGAGAGGCATTCAAGAAACTAAAGGAGAAGTGTGGCACCTTTAAAGCTCTTTATTGCATGTTAAATCAATGATAGTTGACCTCATTTCATAATCATTGCAGACAAGCCCATCTCTATCACAAGCATCGACATTAACAACTACCTCTAGTGGATCACTAGTATGGGTTGAGCATGGTTCGACCTCTTGGCACTGAGTTGTTTACTCGTATGCTACCCTACTCTCTTGGATCTCCATCATCCACATGCTCAACCTATCCAACTATTCTGAATGAAGAAAGCGAGGTGGTGATAGTGAACTTTAGAAGTGATGGCTAAAGATGGATTTCTTAGCGATTAGTGTTAATAATGATGCTTCCATTACTGTGATTGTTAGAAATGCCATCTTTAAAGCCAATGATGACAAGTCAGTGTCAAGAAACTTTGGTGGTTCTGATTTGAGACTAACTATAGTTGAATTGAAACTTCAAAGGCTATGAAGCTTGGCACTGTCATTGTTGGTGTCAAGACCCAAAACCCAAGGTCATAACCGACACCTAGATTAAGCCAACCAAGGTTAGCCTAACCTAGCAAGCTTGACAACATATTTAAAGTTCATGTTTTTATATGTATATATAAAAAAAATAATCAAGAGTTGCCAAAAATTTGGCAACATCTTTCCTAAAAATTAGACATCTCAACCCTACAAATTTAACACAATTCAATACATATTTCCTCAGAAGTTTACCAATTTCATATGCCTAAAAAATTTGCCATAACTTAGCATGTGCATAAGTTTTCAAAATATAAACAAATACCATTACAAGGGTTGCCATAAGGTCTACAAAGAAATAGAGCATCTACATAACTCTAAATAATCTACCACTTAGTAGCCAATATGTCTTGGAGTCTTAGAACAAACAAATAACCAATTTAACATACCAACTGTGTCTGGGAGGCACGCAAGTCTCAGAGCACTTCAAT